>SNQJ01S0081257.1:26026-52936 GCA_010110895.2 Picea sitchensis
ACATGGAGTGGCATGTCCTTTATGCCTTGGAGCCGCCCTATTCCATATCAACTTCAGCCAGTGAGGAGAAGTTGAAGAGTGTAGCCGTTCTGCTGTCACGGTTACACCATCTGCTGGTGATCATCGACAGAAAGAGAGAGCTTCCCTTCAGGAAGTTACTTGATTGGCTATGGTGGAAGTCTGCTTTTACCTAGCCCCATGTAAAGTGTTTTATTAGTTTAGGATTGTATATAAATAAGCTCCTTTGAGCATGTATCTTTATTTTGTTGCTTTTATTTTTCGGCCTGCATTTTCAGCAGCGGGATGTTTTGAGCCTAACTCCATAGCCCAACAGCAAGGCACTGAAGCTGCGGAATGAGTCCTTAGAGCATCACAGGGATGACTCTATCCCCCATGGAGCCTAATGTTAGCGACATTTCTTGTCTTGGGCCTGAGAACATCCAGGTTTGCAGGTTGCACAAAGAACGCCCAAGCGTAGCACGTAAAGCTTCATTTCAGGCTAAAAATCAAGTGAGCGGGCGAAATTACGTTGTCAACGGCCCAGATTCATCTATAAAAGCAGCAGATCAACGGTTGGCGAGAAATTGTGGTTAGCGGAGTTGTGCCGGGATTAGTGCGATGGGTAGCGTCTATATTACATGCAAGAAAGGATATCAGTCGTCCATCCAAGGGACGCGTGGCGCGAGATCTAGTCACGTCGGCTTTTCGGCATTTGGGAGTTCGAAGGGTGAGGGTTTCACGTCGTTCTACATCTCGAAACCCCGAACCCCGAAACGCTGATAAGCGCCTTTGAAGCCGAGCCTATGGTCCTAGCACCCGGTCACGTCAAGCGAGCCTGGTAATGGAGGCAGCCCTCTTCTGACATCAAAGCCATCTAGGTCGTTGATCTGGAGGACACACGGCGTACATCCGTGCTTTCGCGGTTTGGTCAATCGGGATTTTGAGAAACGTTGCATCGTGAACCCCCGGTGCCAGAAATCTCGAAAGAATCGGGACCATCCATCTGAAGGACACATGGCGCAATAATTGAGCTACGAGTGGGGCCCTTCGGGATTTTCATGTTGAAAGAGCCGAGGTCATCTCAGCCGTTCGTCCATCAGCAAGGCTCGGGCAAATTTAATTTAAAGAGGGCGCAGATCTGGACGGTCGTAATCCAGGCACTCAAATTCACGGACGAGGTTCCATTCCGCACCCCCTTCGTCATTCTGGCTTTAACGAGAGGGGGGGGTCCGGAATCGGAGATAATGTATGCGCGCATCTGGACAGCCCAAGTCTCGGCGTTTAGATCTACGGTCTGTATTGGATTCCGGACCCCCCCATCGGTTCCGACTTTAATGGAGGGGGGGGGGTCTGGAATGGAATTTCATTCTAGCGGGCCCCTTATCTGTACGTGGCACGAATATCCTGGTCCTAAGTCCTCACCGCCTGCCATGTGTCCCTTTCGCCCAGTCACCTCTACCTCAGCGCCTCCCTCCATTCGCTGTCTCCTGTCCCCGTATCACTTCCACGAAAGCACGACTTTTCCCTCGCCTCACCTTCACCATACTTGCACCTATAGCATCCTCGTCGAGTATGCCACATCTTCCACCTCTCATCCCAGAACTGTTCCTGATCCCAAGAGGGCAGTTATTGCAATTGTTGGAGGTGGTTAGACATCGTCTCCACCATAAAGGGAAAGTCCGACGACGAATTAAAAGCACGTCGGTTCACCCACAGGACGGTCAGGAGTTCGATTGCGTCTGCCATAGGTGCACGATATGCCAGAGTCTGCATGTGCAGATTGTTAGTGGGCATGCAGACGCAATGTTTTTAATGCAGTGTCTTGGTTTCGCTGTTGGTTTTTTTTTGAGTATATGTAGGCAATTTTTCCATTTTCAAAAAGGTCGATGATTGAGCTAGGCTCCCGATTGTAAAGTTTTGATAAAGCGCTGGTTGCTCTGGTTAATGTATATGGCATTGGAGACTTCTTACTTTATGGATGTCAGCCTCTTTTCCATCTCTTTGTTTACTGTGTTAGAACAGCTTGGAATTGGAGGATCCAGTTGAGTTGTAGCTGTTATAGGATGATGTAGGTTGGATCACTGTAACAGTTGCGTTGTTTCTAATCGGTTCCTGTGATTTTCTTAGCGCTGAACGACTTGGAATTGGAGGATCCAGTCGAGTCACCCTTCAGCTCCTTGAGGCTCTAGACCAACAGGATCTTGGCTTCTGAGTTTTTCATCCTCAAGCTTCCGAAGGCCTATCGCCCGAGGCAGTCTTGCTCACCCTTCTCACAAGTCTTCCATCTACCACCCTTTAATCAATTTACTGAAGGAAGTTGGATCAAGACCTCCCTTGCTGTCTACATACCAGGCCTGGTCTCTTGAGTTAAAGCTATATTTTCTTGAGTCTTTATCCATTTGATCACCCCATTAAACAAATCATGACATAAAACTGATGGGCGTTGGGCTCTGCTCCTGCAAGCAATCCAGGAGTGACTTCTGACGCTAACACACATAACGCCAAGCATGCCCCAATAAGAATTGGACTGCTTTTCAATGACAACCACTAAAGCACTTAAGACTCAACAAGATGATGCCTCCCCAAGTGGGTGCGCAACTTCTTCTTGTATCACACCACGAAAAGCATAAATTGAAAGATATAAACATTTGGAAAATCAATGCTCAACAGATATAACACTTAGATATCCAAACCACAAGATTGCATAATAGATTGAGAAATGTAAATGTGCTTGCAAAATAGACTTTTAAACAACCATCCAAAGATATGCCAAAGTAAAGATTGTCTAAGAGACTAAGTGGTTAGGAGTTGTTTAAAGATTTGATAAATTTTATTTGCCCTCCCCTTAACTAAGTGTTGAACCTTAATCCTCCTCCTCCTATTGCCAAATAACTGCTGGATGTTCAAGATAGTAAGGCAACGAGGCCCACCCTAGCTTTCACAGTCAGCCCTAAAGTAAGAGTACTTCTCGGAGAGGACACACACCTGGTGCGCCACGAGATAGTCCCCTGCCACTACCCCCTGTTGTTTTCCTCAAACCCGTTTTAGATGGTGAAGATGGTGGAATTAGGTTGTCCTAGTTGGTCTAAAATGTTATTATGACTTATGGTTAAGATGTGTTGTGTTTTAGATGACTTTTAGGTGCCCACAAAGTGTGAATTATACCCAAAACCGAAACTTAAAGTGACTTTTATGAAGTGTGTTGCAGATTATGAAAAGAGAGCATGTACACATCTAAAACATGTGAGAAAGCTGAAATCGAAACATCTACTCCGTCATCATTTACTTGACCATGTGTGATTATGAACTTGAAAGGAAATGAGCAAGTAAAAGACAATAACAGATTGTCAACAATTACAGCAAAATGCAGAAACTATCACCACTTAACCACGTGTGCTATTGCATGTATGAAATGTGTTAAGTAGATAAAAGACTTGCTGAAATTAAAATTTAGGTCCTACACCATTTACATATCCATAAACATTTATAGCAAGTAAAGGGAGAATTATGAGATATGTGTGTCCAAGTAAAGAAAAAATGCTTCAAGACATATGTAATCTACTCCATTTGAGATATCATGCTAAACAATAGAGATACTTGCAAGAAATAAAACCAAAGCATGAAAAGATATGAGCATGCCTTAAGGGCTTAAACTAGGATGTTATAGCATATGATGACTACTCTAAAGCATTTTAATCCATTTAAATCACATAAGCATCAACACATCATTAACATCCTAGCCATACGATTTTGGGGGTTACTCTCCCAAGGTGTAGGCAAATTATAGAAGCAAGTAAACAAAACTTGGAAATAAATAGCAAACCACTCACAATGGCACAAGGTGGAGGTCAAGCCTACCAATATTGTGCCAAAGAGGGTTGTAAAGGAAATGACAACAATTATTAATCAATCCTAGCCACACAACCTTGTCTTAATGACAAGTGGGGCAAGAAATAAAAAATGCTTAAAAAAAAACTCTATCTTCTAGCCCAACGATTCAGGGGGGGTTGGCCAAGCCAATCACTCTCCCAAGGTGTAGGCAACAATAACTTGCTGAAATGAAATACAAGAATGCAAAATAGGATACAAGAGAATGCAAGCCTCAAGGGAACTTCCCGGGGGCTTGCTACAATGCTAGAAAAGATGAGAAAGAGAAGAGAGAAGTTACCCAACTAGTGTGGAAGCTTTTGAAGTGTTGTATGGATAGATTTAAGGAGCACATTCCCTTGTTTCTGGTAAGAACCTGCAAAAACTAGCAAGGAAATGTTTGTTGGAAATGCTGCACAACACAACAAAGTTAAGAAAAATTTCTGGTTTTTACGCAGAATTTTTTCACATAAAATCTCCAAATGAAATTGTAGTTTATGTGACCTATCTAAGATGGTTAGTTTATTGAAATATGAATGAAAAGTGAACAGAAAAATCTAACTACAAAACTAGTTGTTTGAGAAGGCTTTGAGGGAAGACTCCTTCTTGAGGCTTTCCCAACAATCCCTTGAAGTGAACCTGCAAAACTCAAGACAAAACGTGAAGCAAGGAAGTAGATAATATGTATGAATAGACTAACAACATGAAATATTTCAAATGATTAGCTATCCAACCTATATAAACCAGCAAAAATACTCTTTGCTAATCTACCCTAGCAAATTACTTTGCCAAAGATCTACACAATGCTACACAAAAAACTTAAACATCACAATGTCAGCTCATATGTAAGAATACAACCAGAATACTCTTGGTGATTCAAAATCCTCCAAAGCTTTATTAATCCAATGGGAGAGTGTTGCAGCAACAAGTTGCTTCAAGACTCTCAAGAGAAGGATGGGATGGAATGCAAGAGGCAAAGAGCAAGAGAGATGGGGAGAAATTTCAGTAGAGTAACAATAGCTCAAAGATTGGTGAGTGAATGAGAGGAAGAGGGGTCTATTTATAGTTCAAGAGGCAAGGTGAACCCTCTTGGATGCATGCCAAGTGTTGCATCTTAGTTATTTGGTGGAATCCCAAGGAGAGGGGCGCACTTCTTCTAGGGTTTTGGCATGAGTGAGGACATGGATGAGTGATGTGGAGTGTGGGGACATGAAAGGGTGAGGTGGTAGGCTAGGAGGGGCGCACCTCATGAGGGAGGGGCAAACATATCATTTTAATGGAGTTTCCTAAGTTTATTTGTGAGTGGTGGGCACAATTTCTCCTTAGGGACGTGAGAAAAAGAGTGAGTGAATGGGTGAGGGGGTGTGTGATGGTTAGGAAGTGGGTTGGGTAGGTTAGGAGAGTCTCTTCTTGCCTTTTTCCATCATTACATAACCCCATTTACTCAAAAATTACAAAAATTGACATTTTGGCAATGTGATACTTAGCAATTAAAATTGTTGTTTTAACTGATTGACACTCCGGGTGGACAAATGCCTTGCAAAACTTGTCCGATTGTGCTAAAACTTGGTCCAAGGGTGTAGGGGGTGCCTTTCCATTTCTTTTGAGCACAAATACCCCTAGCAAAAGCCCAAGGACCTAGTTTTTACAATAATTGCTCAAAAACATTTAATTATTTAAATAATTAAAATCCCAACCTTAGGAAAATTAATTAAATTTAATTAATTAAAAAAAAACCTATCTAGACTCGACGAAATTCTGCGAAAATTTCTACAATGTCTAACATGGTCATTTACATCATTCCTAAACAATAGCTACCAAAGGATGAGACCATTAGAACGTCGTTCACCACTTTGGAGGAATTATTGCAAGTGTGAGGGAAAAACTCAAGGGAAATCAACCAGGCTGAAAAGCCCAATTGACAACCTGAGGATAAAAAACCCTCGGTGAAAAGAACTCTCCCAATGAAAACATCCCAAGGTACCTGACCTAACTATGATCGATGCAGACCTATTACATTATTAACCCACACAGGGGTGCGGAAATTCCGTTTACAAATTTTTGTGCTGGAGGCATAAAATGCCCAGTAGAACCAAACTGTCTTCAACATACTTGCATCTGATGATGCATATCTTCATGGCACATGGAGTTGACCCCCTAGTTGAATAGGCAGTCAACACAACCATCTAAGGCTTCATTTATATTCTTTTTCTCATCTCCCTCCTTTCCTTTTACATTGCAGCATGTTTTAGTGTTCGAAATAGTCATTTAAAATGCTTTTTCATGTTCATAAAATTTCCTTTTAATTTTTGTTTATGTACTAACAGAAATTAATTAATTCTAAAAGTGTTTTGTAGAATTTTCTAGCATGCATAGCTTGCTGTTTTATGCAGATTCTCGCCAAGTTAAGGGGAAGTGCTGCTCAAATTTGGCCCAAAAACACTCAAGGAAGCCTCCAAGAGTTTGGGTACCAAACCCCCTTCCTTCTCTAATCTTCTAAAGCATTGTAAGTAGCCCAAAAGAGTCTCTTCGACTTGCAATCTCTTGTCTAAATTAAAAAATCTGATATTGTAATTTAGCTCTAGTGTGCCCACACCTTGCGAAGAGATTGACATAGCCATCCATGCAAAATCGTGAAGGCTAGATTAGATTTTAATTTTTTGTTTTTAATTTTTTTTGTTTGCCCCACTTCTCCCATAAAGAGAAGGTTGTGTGGCTAGTTTAATTCTTTCATTAAGTTATTTTTTCATTTCACCCATCTTGACACAAAATCGGTAGGCTTGTCCTCCACATTGTGCCATCGTTGTGAGGTTGCAAAGCTACTTATTTTTTGCCCACCTTTGTCCTCAAGGAAAAGTTGTGTGCCTAAGCATTGTTATATTTTATTTCCAAGTTATTTCAAACTTTAATTTTTGCCCACACCTTGCAAAGTGATTAGCCTAACCATCCATGCAATATCGTGAAGGCTAGTATAATTAATTTATTGTTTGGAAAGTAATTGAATTTGTGCCCCACCTTTTGCCCCGTATTCCCTCCCCTTGCCACTTTGTGGATCTTGGGTAACTAAGAAAGGGAAAAAGGACCGTGTGGCTAGATAAATTAGGCACTCAATCCGTTTATTGCTTCTACCACAAAAAAAGGTGACTTGGGAGGCTACAAGCGGTTGAACTTGGGGACGGCTTCACGACACTACGTGTCCTCCTTGCTTGAGAACCCAAGCATTCTGGATTTGACTTGTGGAGCTATGGAAGGACCTTGTTTGTCCTTCTTCTTGACCATCCAACACTTCCTTTTGGTTGAAGGGATAGGGATTCGGGGTAGTCACATAGTTTAGGCTTGTATCTGTCACACTTAATTCCCCTTAATTCAAGAGAGACCTAAAATTTGATAAAATCAAATAACACAACTTTCACAACATTGCATCTTAAGTTTATCTTTGGAGCAATTATATTTCTAAGTTGTGTAATTTACTTTCCATGTGATTTTACTTTTTAGGCAATCTTTAATTTCATGTTATTTACTTTTCAACAATCTCTTTCATTGTGGATATTTACATGTATTGAAGCATCATTATTTTGGGTTGAAAGCATTTTTTATTCATTTGGAAATAGTTGTTTCATTATTTGATTCATTGTGTAGATATTTCATGTCTTGCTTTATGTTGTAAATATATGTTTATGTGCATATCTAAATAAGTGAACTTTGGGTATAATTTTAGGAACTGGTCTATTTTTTTGTATTGCTAAAGAAAAGGTTTGCCTGTCATTCAAAGTTGCATTTACATTGTTTTCTTGTCATTGGGTTATGTCTCCCTAATAAAAAACCAAATTAACTCCTAGATCATTAATTAAAACTTAACATAGTTAAATAGGGTCTACCCCCCTTGGCTTCCCTGGGAGTGAGCCTAGACGGAAGAAGTCTAGATCGAGGTGATAGTGGGTCTGGACTTAGGCTTGTGCCTCCAAGGACACACCAAGTGGGTTGGAGACTTCTCCACGTTTGTAGGTGTGTATAAGGACGATATCAGGGCCGACCCCTCAAATAGCCTCTACAAATGATAAAAATGCAAGAATGTCACACATGTGGTGACGTCAAGCCTCCCAAGGCCACGTGGCATCATCTCAAGGTGGAGTGATGGAAATGGTGTGTCTCCTCAACCATGGTCATGCCAAATCATCATTGGAACCCCAAGGGAAATCAAACCCTATCTCCATCAAACCCTAGAAGGTGACATCATCATCCCATGGAGGCCAACGCTAAGGGTCTAGGGCACTACGTCTAAGGTGGAGGAAGCTATATCTCGTCTCTGCAAGGTATCTGGCTGTATATTGCTACAACGTCCTCAATCTAGTGAGTAATAAGTCTTGGGGTACATTGCCCAACATGTGGGCTTTTAGCCCATCTATGTGCCGTCATGACCAAATCTGCGAAAACCAAGCCCATCTGTCCATCGTCCAAGGTTTTGAAGATGTGAGAGTTCATGTCAGAAGGTGGCAAGTCACTGGGTGACTCACTGCTCTGCATCACACATGCCAAAGTCTTGCAATAAGGGCACAATGCCCTGGGTGAAAGCCTAGGACGTCCCTCAAAGAACCATGTCAGGACCATCCAAAACAAAGTAGAATATAAGACAAGGTAAACCAATATTCATAAGAGGTATTAGTCCTCGAGTCATGCAAAGTAAGTTGTCACTTAAGATATAAGCCATGTAAACAATTCACCTCAATATCCCCTTCAAGCATCACATTGTCCTAGGACCTCATGTGAGTTGGCAAGTTTGAATATGGGAGGGCCTTCATCCAACCCTATTAGGTGTGCCAACCAAGACAGTGAAATAAAACACCTAGATAGAGGGATAGGTCTTGAGGGAAACAATGAAAGAAAGAAACCCTTCAAGAGTAAGTGTGATAGTGGTATGAATTTGGGCTTGCTTCATGGCTTATGGTGTCATTAAATCCATTTCTATGAGCGTCTCTGCAGAGGGAGCACTTGCTTCTTGAGATACCCTTTCCTCGGTGCTTTTTGCATTTCGAAGCCCTTAATTGCCTTTTGATACCCATTTATTATTTTGCAAGTCCCCTTTACAGGTTTCAAGCTTTTATTCTTTCATTTTCTTACTGGGCTATGGTCATGTTATAAGTGTGCATTAGGACAAGGGGCGATTACCATTAGAGGGGGTAGAGCTCAAGCTGGCCTGTGGCTTTTATAGTTGGCCTTTATCTTTTTTACATAGTATATACATAGCAATTGCATCAACCTCTGGGCCTTTAGCCCCTTCTTCTCATGAGAGAATGGACCATGACCCATTACCGAAGTTTAGTACACTGTGATAGGCTCCTGGATGGAAAGTGTTAAGTATGGAGGTGAACAGAACGTTACCCTTGTGAGGCCCCCCCGTAGTACCCCTTTTTCTTGGGCAGTGAAAACACATGACTAGGGCATAGAAGCTAACCACCAAGGTGAAACAAGGCAACAAACAAAACTTCCTAAGCCAGTGATCTATTATCCAACTTCAACCAATGATCCTCATCCACATGCCTAGTAAATTAAGCACAACACTTCGCATGAAAGAAGGAATAACATACCTCATGGTGATGTTGGCTTACCATCTCCCATACATTGAGTTGACTGGATGTGATGAGTTTAGCTGCTCTGTAGGTATAAGAGCCAATCTGAGGGGGAATGCTAGGCTGCCTTCTATGGACATGCTGATCATCATCATGGTTGGGATCATTGTCTCCATTGAGGGCTATGAGACATGATCTCCTCTAGTTACCCCTAGGCATGGCGGGGTAACAATGATCATTTATTCATTCTTATACAAGTGATTTAGCCTAAAATCACCATAAAGCATTGTGCTCTCTTGTTGTTGGTTTGATTTATCTTGTGCTCAGGTTATTTTTCTCTCTAGAGCACTTGTGCTAAGATTTGTTTCTCTATCTAAGATTGTGCCTCTCTTTGCTGCCCTAGGACTGTTTATCTCTGTCTTCATTGCAGAACTTGGTTTAGTTTTGGTTTCATTCAATTCTCTTGCCAACACTTTGCGAACACTTGTGAATCTCAATTGGAGATACAAAGCTACCTTTTGTGGTTGTGTATACATGTTTAGTGTAGGAGAAATTTCAGCACTCAAAGCTGATTTAGCCAATTAGGTGTCATCTTGAATAATTGTTTTTCATAAAGATATCGATAGCTTAGAGTGTGGGGCTGAACCTGTGATGCTAGATCTATTTCTTATGCTGGGCAAGGGTCCAATGTAAAATTTTAGCCTGATATTTTATTCCAAACATATTTTTTTTTAATTGTAACATAAGCTGCATTTATCCATAAAAAAAAGTGATTGTTCGACTAAGTGCACCAAAGTGGTTGGAAGAACAAGCATGGAAGAAACAAAACTAAATACTTATGCTTAATCGTTGGAAAGTTTCAATTAGAAATTCAACGTTTACCTTCTAGGACTACATGGTAAATCTCGAGCAAGTCCAAAGAGAGTGTCGCTGTCAATATAACCTCCAACTCCATGGGGAATGGCCTTGCGGTACTTACAATCTCCGGTAGAACTAAAGGTTGGATATGCTTGGCCAAGAGCAAAGAATTCCCCAAGTCCAACAGGAATATCATCACGCCCCATCATGTGCAATATATCATATACAATATCTATGGTGGCAGCATTTGCCCAACCATTGGCAGTGATAGTTATTCCCTGAAGAACACAATTTGTCATAAAGTCTTATTGATTATTCAAACTTTCATAAGAAAATGCAGGGGTATGTCAGGGATAAACTTTGCAACTACCCAATCAATGATCCTTACCTTTAGATCGATCAGTTCTAGAGGCATCTTAAGCAGGTAGAACAGAGTAACAAAATCCCCTGGACTCATATCTAAATCAAGGATCACAGGTTTCCCTGACAATCGGCCCTTTAGATTAGGCTTGAAAAGAGATTCCTTATTGTATGGAAACTCTGTTTTCATGTTGAACTTTGCAGTTTGATGTTGACTATTCAGTGCCTGCATTACCATCAAACAATTTTGTTGTTTCATGAGTCAAGATGGAGCAAAATTTTGAATGTCTTTGTGCAGTAACTTGGCTAACGATTCCTATCCCACAGTAATTGAATATTTTCTTAATTGTTTAAAGCAGAAAATGAGCATCAGAAATTGAAGATGCAAGGTAGTGCTCTTATATTTTCATTGCATGCAGAAAAACTAATATCTACTTCACCCTGGTTGACAGGAATGCAATTCAAATTGGGAAAGGAAAAAGGGGTGTCATTGTTAAACTTAAATAGTCAATCTCACAAAAATGGAAGGAAAATAAAGTTTGTATCAAGTCCCCTCAAAAAAGGGGTGTCAAATTGTTAAACTTAAATAGTCAATCTCACAAAAATGGAAGGAAAAGAAAGTTTGTATCAAGTCCCCTCGAAAACTTACATTAAGGAAACTTATAAAGTATTCCCTGTCAAGCACACTGCTAATATCCTTATTTGGCTTGGCCTTTTCCGCAACCAGTACTCTTACTCCTTCACTAGCAGCAACCTCCTTTGTGTATCCATCCTGTTGCATCATATTGTAAAGGATCTTATGTCTATCAGCTTACTACAGGAGACTAAAAAAATAATTGAATCTGCCAACAAGAAAGACACCCAAAAAGCCAAGGTCTATGATGATATAGATCGCACACTCTGCAGAAATTTATTTGTATCTTGAGTTGATCTCTTAGTTAAGCATTTCTGATTGATTCCGGAGCTTGTTTCCTTTGCATGCATGAACATTATCGTAAGTCTAGTTTATTTATTTAGAAGTTTAACCACAAAAGATGCTAAGACACTAAGACTATTGTCATATACTTGAGTCTGTTTTGTCAAGCAGTTGTCCTTGGAAGAACTAAAATTTAGGTATGACATGAGATGCATCATTGCATTAACAAGGACAAATACACATAAACAATTCACAACATGGGATTGTTATCGCGCAATTTGTACTTGTCCAAAAGGGAAAGGCAAGTGGATGGCAAATTGGCGTAACAGGAGGTTGTCCTATCACTATCACCTTAATAAGATGCCTCTTTCTATTTAGGGGTGAAAGCCCAGGGGAGACGTCCCCAGTGACCTGGGGGTTTGAGCAATGTTGCACGGAGCGGGAGCGTTTTAGAAAACGGAAGCGTCGGGAGAGTCATTTTCCAAAAATCCTTGGGAGCGGAGCGTCTCGGGAGCGTCTATTATAAATATATATATATATTATATATATTACGTTTATATTCAACAAAAACATGCAAAAAGACAAATTAGTTGCAAAATATATGAAAACATGCATATTTGTGCTTGTAGATGAATACTACGTTATTATGAAGTTCGAAATGCCATCCATAGTATATTAATGATTATATTGAAACTTTGAAAGAAAGCATTACGAATAAACAAGCAAGAACATTTAAATGACAAACATGAATGACAAGCAATGTTCCACCATCGCTTATATTGGGATACACGTCATTAGTATCATCCTTTACCTCTTGTCTTGACTTTGCTTATACCTTGATCCTCTAGGGACATCAATCGACACCACCCAATTTTGATGAAACTACCTAATCCTAGCCTTAAAATATGGTAGAAAAAGCTTAACATGCCTAATCAATGATTTTGGTTTGAGTGAAGGGTACATTTTTGCTAAGGCCATTACAAAGGAGTTTAACAATCAACACCACCAACATTGGGGTATATAGAGGGCTTGGTGGTCTTGATTAAATGCCAGTTCCATACCCTCATACTTGATAGAATCCAGTGGAAACGTTGTAATCTTGCCAATCTTGAAATCCTAAAANAACAATCAACACCACCAACATTGGGGTATATAGAGGGCTTGGTGGTCTTGATTAAATGCCAGTTCCATACCCTCATACTTGATAGAATCCAGTGGAAACGTTGTAATCTTGCCAATCTTGAAATCCTAAAAACCGTTAAGTCTATTGAATTTTGAATGGGAACTAAAATTCTACTTTCTCCATATGAAGTCGAATGAGGTTGGAACCACTCTCAAACATCCTGAAACAATTAATGGTAATGTTAAAAATTTAAGTAAAAGGATAATCCTTTTACTTTAAGAATTTAACATTACCATTAGGGAGCGTTCAGGGAGCACCTTGGGAGTGCGCTCCCAGGCTTCGGGAGCGTCCCAGGGAGCGTGGAGCTCCCCAAAGGGCAGGGAGTGTCCTAAAACCGCCCGGAGCGCTCCCTGGACGCTCCCGCTCGGAGCGTGCTTCCGAGCCTAGGAGCCGGGGGGGGGGTGATGCTCCCTGCAACTATGGGTTTGAGAAGGAAAAGGTTGAGGTATCAAGAAAAGTTATCCCCTCTCACAAGTTACACTAATCAGAAAGTCCCAAGGGTTTAACAATATGAAGCAATGATATGCTTAAATGTACCTGCCCAGAACAAGACAACAAGAAAAGACTATTTTGCAAGTACAATTGATGTTAGTGCTTCGTAAAACCTTGGACTTGTCAATGAAAGCAATAAGTTGATATAAGATGAAGCAAACAAAAATCTATAACAGCAATGTATATATGATGATAGCTTCACAATTATTGCCTTAAACAAGCTTCAAAATGACCCAAAATGATAATCTAACAATAGCAATATGCTAGCACTTGTTAGAAGCTAATGAGACAATGTAAAAATCAACTTTAATAATTGCTTCTAGGAGATTTTACTGTTGTAAATTGGTTGTAGCTTACTTTTGTAACAGCAGCAAGAGTGTTAGTAGATTAGTCTAATCTAGGGTTAGGAAAGGTTAGCAAATAGCTTGAGATATAAGATTTAAGGGTTGTTCTTATCAATCAATCAAGTATAAGGTCTAGATCAGTGTATTTAGGGCTAATGGAGTCACTTTTTGCAGCAGCAATCTTGAAGGAAACAAATGATAATATGTGAACTAAGGACAAGAAGGATGATGGTTGAGGTGTCGGTAACCCAAGGCCTCAATCACCAAACCTTAGAAGGAAAACAACTACTAGGAAGTAGGTAACCCTAGGCCCTAGTGGTTTTCCTTCTTCTTTAGCTCAAGCTTGAGGTAAATAAAGGCTTGATGAAGCAAATGATATTAGAGTGCTACAATGGTAGGGCTCTAACACATGCTTCAATGGATAGGTTTTTCTAGCAAAATCTAGTAGGTGAATAGCTATTGAGATAATGACAATAACTTGTGCTTAATCTCCTAGGGTTTTAAGCTAGCAATTTCATAATCTTAATAAAATGCAAAGTAAAGATACTATAACCATTCAAAGGAAAGAAGAATTGCAGAATTTCAGTTACATTCACCAAGAATAATCTAGCATATGCCCTAGTTGAAGACTTTCCACCAAGAAAGTGCCAAAAAACACCAAGATAAGCCTCCTCCAAGAGTTGCGCACCACTTAATTTCAGCCAATAAAGCCTTAAAGAGGCCGAATTTCAGACCTCACTTGTATGAGTCAAAGAATCATGATCAAATACAAGGGATTAATCCCATATTTATACAAACCAAATGACCTTTAATTACAAAATTAGGTCAAAAGGCCGACATGGCTAGTTACATCAAATATCCAATTTTTAACATAAATTTGACAAATTAAACCCTAAAACATGCAAAAGAGGTGACGTCATGCCCTTCTAGGGTGATGTTGGGCCTCCTAGGTGAGACATTGGCCTCCAGGAGCAAAACGTTAGGCCTTCCAAGGCCTTTGGATTATGCCACACGTGCCACTTGGCACACAACTGCGTCCATCATGTCCATCTGACGCTGGGTGACGTCAAGGGTCACAAAGGTGACGTCATGGGCCTTCCAAGGTCAACGTTCAAGGGGAAAGGCAAGACCCCCTGGGTCCAGGCCTGCCAAGCTGTCTCTGGTGGAACGTCCTCCTCTCTCTCCGGTGCAAGCCTCTGGTATATGTCTGCCCCTGGCTGGGGTCTCAACATCCATCTAGTGGGATTTTAGCCCTATGGAGGTCCGAGTTAATCATCTCCCCATATGTACCTGCTCGTCGGGCGTGGTCTTGCAGTAGCAACAAATACGCCCTCCATGGGCTCATAAGTCACAGGGATCATAGCAATGTCAATCATATCTAATAATCAAGTTACCCGAACATGTGCATAAAACCCCCCTTTCCCAGACAAGTGCTCAAAGACGTTATGCTATTCTACTAGCTAGGTTTGGAGAGGGTTCTAGGACATCCTATTGGGCCAATTCTCCTTAGGTGTGGGGTGTTTCCAGGTGAAGACCAATCTAGGTCATGTAAGTGCATGAGATGGTGTGGGGGATGTTTGGGCAAGGGGTGCAGTGATGACAGGGAAATGTAGGGCTTACCTGTGGGTGCCTCTGAAGAGGGTGAGTTTCACCTTGTCATGGATGCAATTGTTTCCTAGCCCATTCAATGTTTTTTTTACTTTTTATCTTATTGCTTTTTCTTTCAAGAGAATAGCTGGGGGACACTGTCCTGGCGTGGTGACCATTGGTGACAGTGTTACCCACAAGCATTTCACGGAGATGAGAAGGCTGGCTCGTGATGAGACCCCTTTTCTCTTGGCTATGCCACCAAGAGCCACTACCCTGGCGTGGTGACTAGATGAATAGTAGTGTCATACCGCTACATGCCCATGGACCTAATAGGCTGGCTCGTGATGAGACCCCCTAGCCACCAACTAGGTCTTGAGTTTTATCTTTTATCTTTTGCCAGCTACTTTTACCCTCTGGGCCTTTAGCCCCTTCTTCCCACAAGGCAAGGTACAACCCTTTACTAGCTTGGCAAACCCAATGCCCGAACCAATGTAGGGGATAGATAAGAGGGAAGATGATGAAAAGTGGTAAGTGTGGTGGGAATGGACGATGACCTTTCATAAACCCACCCAGTGGCAACTCACTCCTAAGGGAACCAACTTGCTAGGTCATTCTGTCATCCCCCCCAGGTATGGATAAGTTAAAGGCATAAAGTCCAAGCACACATCATGAAGCAAAAGAGAATTAAATGCACATATTCAAATGTTTTGAGAATCAGAGTGACACATACCATGTTACCCAGACTCATTACCTCATGGAGAAAGACCCACTGCTACTTCAGAACCAGGCCGATGGGATGGATGCTGTTGCTGTTGACATAATAGGGATGGGCCCTCTAGGGCCAGGCTCAAGTCAATATGGCTCTCGGTACTCCATGTCTTATACCCGTGGGCCTCGAGACATAATCTCCTTAGTTATCCCTAGGATAGGGGATAACAGGGATGACTTTGGTTATCATCTAAAACTCGGTCGATAATTCTGTTTGACCAAAGCAGCTCTAAAGAGACACAGGATGATTGGAAGATGTGGAAAGGATTTTTATTTCATAAGCATTTATTTGAGTTGATCTCCTCTATTGATAAATGAGAATGATAGTAAGAGAAAAGAGAAGGTTCTTCCACTCCAGACAACTATCTATCGCTGGTGTAGGGAGGATATTCAATCCATGAATATATAATTGTAGAAGATACATGATCCAATAATACAACTTCAAGAAGAACTTATGCATCTCATACACTAAAATTTTAAGCACGATCTAAGAAGAATATTCACTTGTCATCATGTTTACACTCATGGGCATTGTTATCACTCAATTTGTACTTATTCCAAAGGAAAAGGTTAAGGGAAGACAAATTGGCGTAACAGGAGGTTATTCTATCACTGTCACCTTAACAGGATACCTCTTTCTATTTAGGGTTGATAGCCTAGGGGAGACGTCCCCGATGACCTGGGGGTTTGAGAAGGCAAAGGTTAAAGTGTTTATTAAAGTATCCCCTCTCACAAGTCACACTGATCAGAAAGTCCCAAGGTTTTAACCAATGAAGTAATGAAGTGCTTAGATGTACTTGCCCAGGACAAAACAACAAGAAAACGATATCTTTTGCAAGTACAACTTGCTGTTAATACTTCATAAAACCATGGACTTATCAGTAAAAGAAATAGTTGGTGTATGATGAAGCAAACAAAATTTTATAACAACAATGTTTATTAGATGATAGATTCACAATAAATGCCTTGAAAGAGCTCCACAATGTCCCAAAATAATCACTCATTAATAGCAAAGTACTAGCATTTGTCAGAAGCCAATTAGGCAGTGTATAAATCAACTTTACAATTGCTTTTAGGTGCTTTTAATGCTGCAATAGATGGCCATAGCTTACTTTTGTAACATCAACAAGTAGGTTAGTAGATTAGTCTATTCTAGGGTTAGGAGAAGTTAGTAGAGAGCTTGAGGGAAAAGTTTTGAGAGTAGTTTTCATCAATCACTCAATTGTAAGGCTTAGATCAGTGCTTTTAGGGTAAATGGAGTCTCTTTTAGCAGCAACAATCTTGAAGGAATAAATTGATAGTAAGAGAGCTAGAGACAAGAAGGTTAATGATTGAAGTGTCGGTAGCCCAAGGCTTCAATCACTAAACCCTAGGGGGAAAATGGCCACTAGGAAGTAGGTAACCCTAGGCCCTAGTAGTTTTCCTCCTTCTTTAGCTCAAGGATGAAGGAGATGACGGCTAGATGAAGCAAAATATGCTAGGGTGTTGCAATGGCAAGGCCCTTAGCACAAAGCTTCAAGAAAATAGGGTTTCTAGCATAATCTAGTAGGTGAAAAGTTATTAAGGCAAGAACAATAACATGTGCTTTAACGTCCTAGGGTTTTAAGCTAGCAATTTCATAATCTTGGAAGAAATGCAAGATAAATACACCATAACCATTCAAATGAAGAAGAATTGCAGAAAATTTACTTACATTCACCAAGAATCGTCTAGCAATAGGCCTAGTTGAAGACTTCCACCAAGAAAAATGCTAAAATACACCAAAAATAGCCTCCTTCAAGATGTGCGCACCAAATTCTAGCCAATAAACCCTAATTAGGGCGCAAATTTCCGA
This sequence comes from Picea sitchensis, assembly GCA_010110895.2. Lineage (NCBI taxonomy): Eukaryota > Viridiplantae > Streptophyta > Pinopsida > Pinales > Pinaceae > Picea > Picea sitchensis. The sequence goes on from SNQJ01S0081257.1 coordinate 43,806, forward strand.
CCTCACTTAAGTGTGAGTGAAAGATGAAATTTAAGAGAGAATTTTCCCTTATTTATACAATATAAATGACCTTTAATTTACAAATTAGGTCAAAAAGGCCGACATGGCCAGTTTACATGGAGTATCCATTTTTTTACATAAAAATGACAAATTAAACCCTAAATCAAGCAGAAAAGGTGACGTCATGCCCTTTTAGGGTGACATTAGGTCTCTCTGGTGAAACGTTGGCCTCCAGGAGCAAAACGTTAGGCCTCCCAAGGCCTCTGGATCAAGCCAAATGTGCCACTTGGCACACAAGTGCCTCCAAAGTGTCCATCAAACGCTGGGTGACGTCATGGAACTTCCAAGGCCAACATCATAGTGGGAGGGCAAGACCCCCCGGGGTCCAGGCCTGCCAGGATGTCTTTTGTGGAACGTCCTCCTCTCTCTCCGATGCAAGCCTCTGACATGTGTCTGCCCCTGGATGGGGTCTTAGCATCCATCTGGTGGGATTTTAGCTTTATGGAGGTCCGAACTAATCATCTCCCCATGTGTACCTGTCCATCGGGTGTGGCCCTGCAACAACAACAAGTACGCCCTCCATGGGCTCATAAGTCACAAGGATCATAGCAATGTCAATCACGTCTAATAATCAAGTTATCTAAACATGTGCATAAAACCCCCCTTTCCCAGATAAGTGCTCAAAGACGTTATGCTATTCTACAAGCCAGGTTTGGAGAGGGTGTCAGGAGGTCCTATTGGGATAATTCTCATTGGACGTGGGATGTTTCTAGGTGAAGACAAATGCAGACCATGTAAATGGCTGAGGTGGCGTAGGGATGTTTGACCAATGGGTGCAGTGATGACAGGGGAATGTATGGCTTACCTATGGGTGCCTCTTAAGAGGGTGAGCTGCACCTTATCATGGATGCAAATGTTTCCAAGCCCATTCAATGCCTTTTACCTTTTTATCTTATTTCTTTTTCTTTCAAGAGACTAGTTAGGGGACACTACCCTGGCGTGGTGACCAGTGGTGACAACGTTACCCACAAGCATTTCACGAAGATGAGAAGGCTGGCTCGTGATGAGACCCCCTTTCTCTTGGCTATGCCACCAAGAGCCACTACCCTAGCGCGGTGACCAGCTGAATGGTAGTGTCATACTGCTACATGCCCATGGACCTAACAGGCTGGCTCGTGATGAGACTCCCTATCCTCCAACTAGGTCCTAATTTTATTATTTTATGGGTCCCTCCGTTTCTTGCTGAGAAGCCTTTTATTGCTTTCTCGGGGATCCCTGGGCGAAGCATCTGAAGGTTTTGTTCTTTTGGATTTTATCTTTTTCCAGCTACTTTTAAAGTTTTACCCTCTGGCCTTTAGCCCCTTCTTCCCACAAGGTAAGGTACAACCCTTTGCTAGCTTGGCAAATCCAATGCCCGAACTAGTGTAGGGGATGGATGAGAGGGAAAATGATGAAAAGTGATAAGTATGGTGGGAATGGATGATGACCTTTCATAAACCCACCCAGTGGCAATTCAAATCCTATGGGAACCAACTTTCTAGGGCATCCTGTCATCCCCCCAGGTGTGGACAAGTGGAAAGGCATAAAGTCCAAGCACACGTCAGAAGTAAGAAGAATTAAAAGCACATATTCAAATGTTTTGAGAATCATAGTGACACATACCATAATACTCGAACTCATTACCTCATGGAGCAAGACCCACTGCTGCTGAAGGACCAGGCTGATGGGATGGATGTTGTTGCTGCTGACAAGATGGAGGCATTGAAGAAGAAGGATGGGCCCTCCAGGGCCAGGCTCAAGTCAATATGGCTCTCGGTACTCCATGTCTAGGACCTGTGGGCCTCAAGACATAATCTCCTTAGTTATCCCTAGGCTAGGAGATAACATGCATAACATGTATTTGGATTTAGTTCTTTTGATGGAGACCAAGATGTTGGCTTTTATGACATCAATATGCATTCACTGCAAATATCCAACATTGGATATTTTATTATGATAATGGTGGGAAACTCAACTATCATTAACATTGGGATTATGCTGTTACTCAGGTGTGGAGGCTCTAGGTAATCAAACTCAAAAGTAAGAAAAGCATTCTAGTTGGGGTCTGGGGTTATCACAGATACAACACGCCAATTTGGCTGAGGTGAATAAGAAGATTCTTTCCTGAAGTTTGGACAATATAATGTAATTGTTAAACCATGTTGTGTGCTATGTTCAAATGCTGAATGATATAGTAACTAAAAGAAGAATGAGTCTGTTGACCACCTGTTTAGCACAGAGGTCAACTCATTATCATGAAGATTATTCTATGTCAGAGACAAAGATGGTTCTACTGGGTGTTTTATACACCAGCACTTAAATTTTNAGAGATAAAAGGAATCAGATGCATATATTTAAAGGTTTCAATGATCAAAAGTGACACATACCATGATACCTGGACCAATTACCTCATGGAGCAAGAACCTCTTCTGATACAAGACCAAGCCGATGGTGATGGATGTTGTTGCTACTTACAAGACAAAGATTATGGAAGAAGGAAAGGATGGGCCCTCCAGGGCCATACTTAGGTCAATCCTGCTCTCGGTACTCCATGTCTAGGACCTGTGGGCCTCGAGACATGATCTCCTAGTTATCCCTAAAAATCGAGGATAACAGATTGCATTCTTAATAATTGAAGGGTATTATCTCTAGTATGGGAGCCCTCATGACTTGGACCATTATCCCTATTACGGGAGTCCAAACCTTATTGATTGATTATTATGCTAGTCAAGTAGAGCACCTGAAGACATAAAAGATTTAGCAAACAAGTAAAAGAAGACATCCATCCTTCAAACTTCAAAGAGAGTTACTTGACTCAGAGGGAATCAAGCGAAAAAAATGAGAAGAAGGAAGAGACAATACCTTCTCCCCCTTTAGCAGTTCAGAGGGAGACAGACATTATTCCAGCCGATCCAGTTGCTCCAGTTGATGCCCAGAGATATTGCAGTAGGGCATAAAAGGCCTGCCTAGGCTCGACAAACTCTACAAGAGGCAAAGGAACATACAAGCCCCTCAAAGCACATCCCGAGAAAGCAAAAGAGATTTTCGAGCCACCCTTCAGCCATGAGCCACTTCATTGATTCTGAGCCTCCTTGTCATGAAGAAGCAACAGGTGAACAAGTATGGCAAGATGCCATGGTAGAAGAAAAACAGTATATCTTAAAGGATGATGTATGAGATGTTGTTCCGAGACCAGAAGGGAAGTCTATGGTGACTTCCAAGTGGATCTATAAGATCAAGCATGCAGCTGATGGAAGTGTCAAGAAAAACAAAGCAAGATCTGTAACCAGAGGATTCCCACAAACAGAGGGAGTTGTCTATGATGAGACACCTAATCCAGTAAACCCGTTACACTTCCATCCGTACTACCATCCATGAGTTGGAAACTACACCAGATGGATGGATTCTTGATGAGTTTGGGTTTCAACAAGGGTGTTGCTAATCCAAACCTATATTATTACATTATTGGTAATGAGAGCCTGATTTTGATGACTTATTCAAGAAGCCATGTTGTTGGATACAAGCAAGCCTTGACAAGAAGTATGACAGAATGCAAATCCATGTCTACACTGATGGTGATGGATTTGACTAAAAATAAATGATGATGATTCAGACGAGATTGATCCACATGTGTACCGACAGCTGATTGGATCGTTGATGTATCTGGATAACACCAGACCTGATAAATGTTATGCAGCGAATGTGCTTAGTCAACCCATGAGTCAGCCGAGACAGACTCACTGGATAGCAGTAAAGCATGTATTGAGATATATACGAGGCACAGTTGGATATGGCCTGAGATATGCCTCCAGTGTGAACTTGAGTTTGCAGGAATATGCCGATACAGATTGAGCAAAGAGTACAGTGGACATGAAGAGCATATATGGTTGTTGTTTGACCTTGGAGTTTGCCATGGTTTCCTGGTGCAGCAGGAAACAAAGCTCTGTGGCCTTGAGTACCGCAGAAGTAGAGTATATAGCATTGAGTGTGGCAGTCTGCGAAGCAGTGTGGCTTTGCAAGCTTCTGACAAATTTATTCGATCATGAGATGGATCCTACAACTATTCATTATGACAACCAGAATTGTGTGAAGCTCTCTGAGAACCTTGTGTTTCATGATAGATCGAAACACATTGAGACAAAATATCATTATATAAGAGACATGATGCAGAGGAAAGCAGTACACGTGCAGTACCTTCCTATACATGAGCACATTGCAGATATCTTCACCAAACTGCTTGCCAATATGAAGTTCGAGTATTTTCATTAGAATCTGGCTTGGTGGAGAATACATGTCTAGCTGAGCAGGAGTGTTGATGACTACAGCCAAGACAAAGTTCGAGTACTTCCGTGCGAGACTTGGCCTGATGGAGAATGCCTCCCTAGTTGAGAGGGAATGTTGATTATTACAGCTACGTGAGACATCCTCCAGGACACAGACTGAGTGAGTCGACCTGAGAGAGATCCCATGAGTTGGGTGTGCCCATGAGATGGGTGTGTGGTTCCTATCTGAGACAGAACTGGAACGTTGTGTTGGCCTCCTCTGTGCAGAGAGTTGAGATGATACTCCAGATGACTCTCTTGTGTAATGGAGTGAGAAAGAAGATCTGTTGAGTTGGACGTGCCTGTGACTGAGCGCAGGTGAACGTGTGGGAAAGCCCATGAGTTGGGTGTATCATTCCAAGACAAAGATGAAACAATGTATTAGCCTCCTCTATGCAGAGAGTTGAGATGATGTGATACTCCAGATGATTCTCCTGTGTGACACAGTGAGAAAGAAGATCTGTTGAGTTGGGCGTGCCTATGGTTGAGCACGGGTGAACATGATCCTAGTGGTTGAGCACTAGTGAGTGTGGTTCTCCTGTGAGACGCAGTGAGATAGAGATGTGGACATCCCTGTGGTTGAGCACAGATGGATGTGCCCCTAGTGGTTGAGCACTAGTGGGTGTATGAGATCCCTTGCTATATTGTACAGGAGTCAGACTTACCTGTAACCCTATTTGTGATGTAAAGGGTACAGGTTGGCCCCACCATAAAGTGAAAGATAATTAATATTGTAATTATTAATTATATTATAATTTATTGAGGTCAGCCTTGTTGTGCCAATAGACACTATTGTTGACAAGTTCAGTCTAATATAAATAAAGGTAAAATTCCCCATTGAGGAATCATATCACAAGTGTGAGTTTGGACATTTCAGCAAACACTTGTTTTTGGGAAAAGTGCGCACCTCTCTTGGGCACTAGTGTTCTAGGGTTTGTGAGCACCATTTTGTGTGCTAGTCTTTTATGGTGGTGGAGGTCTTTCCCTTGAAGAATATAGCAAAGCATTGGTTGGGTTTTCTTCCCTTGTTGAGAAGGGTTTCCCAAGATATTTCTTGTGTACTTGTGCATGGTGTTTCTTCTTGTGATCTTGGTTGCTGCAACAAATTGGTTATGGTTTAAGTAAAATGCTAAAAATGGAATGAACTTCATGCTTAAGCCTAGCCTATTGAAAAATCAACAGTAGGAAGGTTGACACGTATATATATGGTTGATCTCCAAGGCAGATATAGTTGGAAAATTCCCAAAGAAATTTGGTTAAAATCCTCCTCCAAACCTAAATATTACACTCAAACACTAAGCCGCTACCTCCTATTATAAATTTAGCATAACAATGAAGAAAATCCCAAATATGATATCGTATAAGGGACATTAGAATATGACATTGTCCCTTATAACATGCAAGACTAATCTAGTAACTAGTTAATATCATGAATGCAAGTGTCAGAAAATTATAAACTAGAAAAATTAAGAGTACTTGGTGGAAAGGTCCAATAAGCCTATAGACGAGGAAACATAAGAATTGTTTTTTTTGTGCAATACGTTGGCCCAATTGGGACTATCAGTTCTCCTTGTAGGAGAGAGATATAGAGACCAGGTTATTATTGATGACAGCAAATTAACAAATGATTATTAACTTTATGCTTAGAATAATTAGTAATAACCAGAGGCTTCAATGAATGCAAGAAGTTTCATTCAGTTGAGGCATTCACCAACTGGACACTAATAACAAGGTCAACAACTCCCAAGTACCATGGCTCCAAGTCTAAGTTTCAGGAAAATCTTTTCCTCCCCAACATTTCAGTACTGGAGATGTTTTGGAAACCAAAATGCACCACAAAAACTGTCGCAAATGTATTTGAGCCATTTCCTAATATGGAAACATTTCTTGGCTATTTCTGGCCTAAAGGAAGGTGTTTACACTCCCCTAACACCTGATTAGGTTCATGCATGACCAACACAACCCTTGCAAATTTTAGAAAAGAAAAAACTTCACCAATAAAAGGAAAGAATCATAGAAAGAAATAAAAGATATTACAATTTTTAATGAAAGAACAAAAAAATCCTTACAAGTTAATTATTTTCCTACATTTTTGGCATCTCTCTTTTATTTATGAACACTACGAGTACTACGACTTGCATAACTACCACCATGGGTAGCATACAAGGACAAGAAATTAGATTTTTTGGTAAAAAAAACAGCCTATAACTGTAGTAGTATTCATAATAAGACAGGTGGTTTGGACTAAAGCACTTTTTTGGATATTTTCAATAGATTTTGATGTAAGTTGTATAAAACTTATAATGGTTGTAACACTAAGTTTATTGTCTTTGTTACCCCATCAATTCTAGGGCTAACTAAAGGAATTTTTTTCTCCATGATCCATATTTCAGACAGCAGTTCCAATGATGACATTCCGGAATCTCCATAGACAGTTTCCCACAAATGCCTTCCATTACATACTCAGCTCACTCACATCAGATGACATGGTGCATTACACAGTGAGGTACATTGTTCTGATACTTCATATCGAGTGATAATGTCGATGTTTTGGGCATGAAAATCATGATCATGGGTTGAATTGGATTATGAATCATGATGCTTTGAATTTATACTTTTTTTCCTTGTTTTACCTTGGTGATCATCATCTTCTAGTCAAGTATTGTCACTCCTGGGCAAAGTTGTACTATTGGGGGATCCTTAATAGGGGAAACATGTCATATCCTAGTCCATACATAACACACTCCATCTATCCCCTCTTCATTATCCTATCTTTTCGGTTGGTTTCCATATGTCACCTATACAGGTTTATGCCTCATAATCCTCATGAAAAGAAGGAGCTAGAATGTTTGAGGTTGATGCAGCTTGATAAAATAATGATATAGAAAGAGAAAATGCTATAATTAAAAATGCAAAGCAAAGAAACAAGAAAGTAAAGCAAAGAAATAAGAAAGAAAAGCCAAAGTCCAAAAAACCAAGAAAGAAAGTTAAGCATGAGCTCGACCCCCTCACAAAGATACCATCACCCCAAGTCTATGCAATGAACGCATACCGATACTTTGTTCACGCTCGGACATTGTGATGAGAAAAATCTGCAACTACCACATGTTTCCTTTATGTGATTTTATCCTTCTCATGGTCTTCCTTCAATAGCTTCTTACAGACTTTTATGTGGTAATTGTGCAATTCCAAGCAATGGTGAGAACGATAGGATAGAATCAAAATTATGGTGGTTGATTACAGCAATTTCTCAACAAATATACAATCATAGTTTCACTGTAATTATACAATGGTAACAGCCATTGATTTGCATAGCATTGTTACAGTAGTAGCTAGCATTCTTTCTACAAGAAGCAAGATGAATGCTCAAATACCACACATTATCCCCAACTCGTAGGGATAACTAAGGAGATGATGTCTCAACGCCCTCAGGTTGCAGACATGGAGTACCGAGAGACTACTTGACCAGTAGTGTCCACTTGCACAGACAGAGACCTCGCCATCTCATCTCCAGGTTCATCACGACGATATCCACCACATCAGCTGGCTTCCGGAAGACATTGGGTCTTGCTCCATGAGGTACAAGCCAGGTATTATGGTGAGTGTCATTTCAATATTTGAGGCATTTGAGTTTGTTGCATCTATTATTGCTTTTGATTATGTAATGTTTCCTTAGACATTATGCCCTTTGCCCTGTTTTAGTTTGGTGGTTGACATTGCGCCCTAGTAAGTGGGTCACCCTTAGGGATAGGTTTCCTACTGGGAGGTCCTCTTGATGAGTCATCGTGCCATTCCCGACCATACTTGTCACTTTCCACACTTCATCCCCTCATCTCCTTACCTTTTGGGATTTTCGAGTATACTGACCCAAGAAGGGGTTGTCCCTCATTTCATGGGAAGAAGGGGTTGAAAGCCCAGAAGGGAGATGGTTGACAAAAGATAAAAGCCTAATTATGAACCTTCCAGATGCTCTCCCAAAGAGGTCTTGAGAGCAATGAAACGCTTCTCCTAAAAAATCAAAGACCTGCAAAAGCAAACACATAACATAAATGTCCCACTTGATTGAGGGATTTACACAAAGTGTGTTACAAGCTAGACTATACCCCCATGGCAATATGTGTACTTCTCCCTTCAAGTGACACTTTGGTAATGCCCCCCAAAGCTAATCGATTCACCCTAGGAGTATCAGTGTTTGGACCTTAATTAATTAATGGCAATGAATGGGCTTGGAAAAAGAATGCATTGAAAACAAAGGTACAACACACCCTCTACAAAGGCACCCATAAATGAGACACTACAATCCCTTGTATGTCATGAACCCCATACCCAAGAGTCTTTCCCCCATCCATATCATATTTTCCACATGTCTTAGAAAGGGGTTCCACTCGGGAAACACTCCTTGACCTAGGGGAGGATTCACCCAATAGGTCACCTTGTCAACCTTCCCATACCCAAACTTGGCAAATTGCATAGGGTCTGTTGACCGCCTGTTTAGCACAGAGGTCAACTCATTATCATGAAGATTATTCTATGTCAGAGACAAAGATGGTTCTACTGGGTGTTTTATACACCAGCACTTAAATTTTTGTAAACGGGATTTCCGCACCCCTGCGAGGGTATATAATGTAATAATGTCTGCATGGATCATAGTTAGGTCAGGTACCTTGGATGTTGACATCAGGGGAGTTCCTTTCATCGGGGGTTTTTTCATCTCAGGTGGTTAATGTGACCTAACTAGTCAGGTTAACTCCCATTGAGTTTTTCCCTCCC
>SNQJ01S0081257.1:54880-73655 GCA_010110895.2 Picea sitchensis
TACTGCTGTAAATCAGGACAGAAAGTTTCGCTTGCTTGTCCCATTGATCATAAGGCTCATATCACTTTTATTTGTCTTGTTTCGGGCAGATCTAACACTTTGGTGCAGGTACTCAAGTCTTTGGCAATCATTTCCTTTCAACAAGACTCGTTTTCAAGCCCTCATACTCCTTCCATCATTGACCTAAGGGGTTCCTCTCATTATCTCTCCATCTTCCGTCTCAATCCCCCCTAGGGTCACCCGGGATTCCCCACTTGAGGTGATCACTTCACCTCTAAAATGACGGGAATACTTATCTAAAGTGACAGTGGGTAGGTATTCTCCTAGTAGTCGCCATCTTGTGGTTTGGGTCGGGCTTTATCCATCCTACATTTTGTGCGATAACACCACACCAAGAATATATATTGAAATAACTAATAAAATAGACCATCATATCTTAACCCTGGATCTATGTAGTGCCAGGAGGGATCAAATCCCTGAAGGTGTAAACATTTCCTCAAGTTTTGGCATTGTCAAAAAGTTTTGCATCTCAAAAGGATTTGATTCTTCCTGGCTCTTGATAGATCCGGGGTTAAGATGGATTTATATGTGTGTGCACAATCACGAAACCCTATGCACAATAGCTTTCTCTGTACACCATACCTGCTGAGCACATGATGCTTATTAATCTCCCTTCAATAATATTTGAACCTGAGAGATGTTTTAATGATTTACTAAAGTTGCTTTCACTTATTTACCCTCAATCTGTATTTTTTTTATATATATATATATTAATATTTTTACTCAAGGCTGATCCGACGTCAAAATATTTATTTGTTATTAATAATTTACTATTTTTTTTAAATGCAACATGTTGGTTCAGCGTTGAGTTGTTAGATTTTTAGGGTAGAATGCTTGTAGTCTCTTTTAAAATAAAACAAAACTCCTATGGGTCTGAGGTACAAAGGAAACAAGCAATGGGCAGTGGCAATTTTCTAGTAGAGACTCTGATCTTAAGATTGTAAGAGTTAATGAAACTAGGAATCTAGATCTCAACGGAAATAGCCTTTAACAGAGATATTTCAATCCTTAATTTTAGACAGCAGAGATCTATACAAATACTTCAACAGAGATATTCCAATCCTCTAAGTTAGATAGCAAAGATCTATGCAAATACTCCATCAGTAAATTCAATAGAAGCAGCAAGGATCTAAGCAATTACTTCATCAATCCAAGTAATTTTGAGCTCAATATAAAACAAGGTTAGATCACAGTGATTCTATTTCAGCATTATTAAACTCAGATCTACATACTGATACTAAAACAGAAATAATCTCTCTAATCAGCAGTGGATTGAATCCAATGAAAAGTAGGTATTAGTAGCCACCTGTCCCACATGGCACTTACCTCCTGAAGATGAAACAGTCTGAAATAGGTCCTGAGTGTTATACTCAGTTAAAGCTAGTTCAGATCTATTAGAGATCTTAAAATGCCAATGTTTGAAAGAGCTTTTATGCCACAGTCAAGACCAATGTAAAGCAAAAACAAACAGTAAAACCCTAGCCCTCACAGCAAGCAAGGTTATACTCCAGAGAGGCTTCAAGCATGGACAGCAGCACTCACAAACAGTCAGCTGCCCTCACCACAGGTCACGACACCCTTAATAAGATGAGCAGCACCTCAAGCAGGACACGGCAGTCTCAAGAAGAGGAGCGGCTCCTTCAAACAGGTCACAGCAGTCTCAAGAAGGAGGCGGCTCCTTCAAACAGGTCATGGTACCCCATGCAAGCCACGGCTCTCTCAACAGAAGTTAGGGCAACCTTAAACAGCACAGGTAAGGCACGGTACTCTCACACACAAGTCACTTTACCAACGGGACTGCAGCAGCAAGTCAACACTAAAACCAAACTGCAATAAGATGCTGGACTGAGGCCGTGAGTTCAGTAGGCTCCACGCTTAGGTTAGAGGCACCAAATAATATCTCAATAGAATGTGTACACTCAAGTGAGGGGGAGGGTCTTTATTTAGTTAAGTCTAGGGGGTAGGAGGGTAATAAAATAATAATATAAATTATATATAAATCACATATTTAATTCACATTTAAACATGTGATTTATTTTATATTAGAATTAATATTTAAATTCACCCTCAAAATAACAACAACCTAAACAAAATACACAAGGCCCACAACAAAAGTAAGGGGTTACTCAAAGCCCACAAGGGATAACCAACAAACTCAAGGAACCAAGACAATCAACCAAAGGGGCTTGACGGTGGCATTACTTTCATTCCATCAAATCATATGGTGAACCTCATGCTTTATCATCAACTGCATAGGGGGCGTTATCCCACTTGTGGTTGTGCCCTTCTTGAAAGGAAGGTCATGTACCAATAGAAGTTTCATACCTGGAGTCGAGAGACCAAGGATCAACCCATGCCCTTAGGCGCCCAGGCACCCTAGACTCGGTCCGGGGCCCTAGATATATCTAGGGTCTTTAAGTGCTTGGTTACAAACCAAGACTCCCATGCGGCAGGCATGGTTGCCACAGCTGGAGTCGGGGGCCTAGAATATCCCAGGGTCTTAAATGCTTGGTCCTAGACCAGACTCCCATGCCCCAGGCCTTGTTACCCTGGTTACCCAATCCGGGGCCACAGTTACTAACCTGGGGTCTTCCAACTTGGTCAGGACCAAGACTCTCATGCCAGGCATGGTTACCACAGTTGCAATCCAGGGGCCTAGAAGATATCTAGAGGTCTTCAAATGCTGGTCCCAGGACCAAGACTCTCATGCCAGGGCGTTCTACCCCAGTTGCAATCGGGGGCCCTAGAAGATATCTAGAGGGTCTTCAAATGCTGGTCCCGGACCAAGAGACTCTCATGCCTAGGCATGGGTACCTTGGACTCAGTCTAGGGGCCCTAGATTTATCTAGGGTCTTTAACTGCTTTGTTACAAACCAAGTCTCCCATGCCCATGGCATGGTTGCCCTGGCTGCAGTCCGGGGGCCGTAGAGATATCTAGGGTCTTCGATGCTTGGTCCCAGTTGAGGCTCCATGCCCATGGCATGGTTACCCTGATTACAAATCAGGGGCCCTGGTTACTAACTTAGGGTCTTTATCAATATATGTACCAGACCTCAGCATGTCAGTGCAGGTGCCTAGATCTCGTCTAGGGTCTTAGCCATCAACCAGGAGAATGGCTCTGCATGCTGCATGTAAATTTAACGCACTCCCCTCTGACCAAGGGTGTTCGACTCCACACCAGAGCTTATCCGCGAGTATACAAACTTCGTAAAAGTCCGGTGGCTTGGTAAAGATATGCTTTGTCGGAGACATATTGTCGGTGAAATTTCCTCTGAATCATGTCCCGGATGATATCTCATTTCAATGTTTGATGCGTCATGAAACACGGGTTTCTATTGAGCTTTGTCGGCTTTGATTGTCCCGCGATTAATATAGCGTGGGCTCAAGCTCTACATCTGAAAGATTACGAAGGTGGCTTTCGAACCCTGCTTGCTTCTCTTGGCGTGGTGTATACTACGCCTCTGCAGTGCTTTTGGGCTATGGGACTCTGTTTCCTCCTGGACCAGGAAATCATAGCTGAAACAAGACTGAAGCAATGTCAGGAAGTACTCTTAGGTCCACAATATTGCCCATCCAATCAGAATCCGTGAAGCCATGTAACATCACACCCACACTGGATGTATATCTGAGGCTATGGTCAGAGCATTTCCAAGATATAACCGCTGTCATGATGTGTGGGTTAAATACATCAGGACCCAATACGTAGCCTATACAAGGTGGGCATCATTAGATCCTGAGTCTGAGTCAACCAACTTCATTAGATTGACAATCATGAGAGTTGATATACTCCTGCTATTCATCATTCCGAACCTCTGTCTATTGCATAATTTATTTGAGATAGGAAAACCTTGTTCGGTTTCTGCCAAACTTCTAAACAAAAGTTGATTGTCTTACCAATCGGCTCTTACATTTTGAACTTCGGAAATGAGCTCCCTCTTACCCGGACAATCAACTTTTGTTCTCACAGCAAGATCAACCACATGCAACACTGAAAAGTTGATTTTCAATACTGCGGGGTAGAGGGTTAAGGAACATTAGTGCTTTTAGTAGAAAACCATCAATTCTATCATATCAGGCTCAGGATGCTTGTTTACAAAGCCTTTCTTAGAAAACCATCGGGTTAACCATTAAGGAAGATATCCATTATGAGCAATTTGCAGCTAAGTACAGAAGTAAGAGAAATAATTGTACGAAATTGTGTATACCTGGTCACTGGTGTAAGGAACTCATCATAGTCTATACCTTATTCCTCCGGAGAAGCTTCTAGCGATTAGATCGGTATTATTATTTTAAACACTTCGTCGGTACGACTGTATTGTTAACTTCAATCAAACAAAGTCTTGTATCGCATTATGGGTACAAGCATAACTATGTAAGCCTTTGAGGCCTTTTGTTTCCTTCAGTATTTCTCAGCATCAGATTGGTTTCTTCTAATGGAATCCTTGGATTCTATTATCTTTCTTCGATCTTGTTACTTGGGACTTCAAGGATTAACCGGTGTTGCTCCCTCGAGTCAAAGTCACGCCTTTCTGTGAGTTTGCTCCCTCTATCAATTTGATCTTGAACAGATATCTCTTCAAAATGAAAAGCTGACTCAGACTACTGTGTTCCTTAAAGAACTTAGATCCATTTCTTGGCTCCATAGGAGACTTCAGATTCTTAAGAGGGTGATCAAATCTCTAAAGCGTACTTCAGGACAATGATTAAACTGAGGCATTAAATATGTAACTTCTTATATAAAACACTCTCTAATGGAAACAAGTTTCCTCTAACTGGATAATCCGGCAGAACTGTGAAATCTATAATGCAACATTTTGTCGTTGCCCCTCAACAAAATCAACGATAAAATTTACCATCTCACAGTACAAGGAAGTTTGTACCCTCTGAGAATTCTGTCTTACTTTTAATCAGGGAGCCTCTGGAGATGCAAATTGATATCGAACAAATGATCGATTATTTTTTATGTCCGACACTTAAGATACACTTAGTTTCAGAGTGCTTTTGTGTTCTTGCCGGTGCCTCCTTTGTAGGCATGAAGAGGTGATCTTCTTTCCACAACTGTATGAGAACTGTGAACTTCAATGCAAGGGCTCTTTCTTTAAAATTCATAAAATGTCTTCGGTCAACAATCTTTGCTTCCATCTGTTTTCTATTTCTTTCATAGCATTATGTTTCCAAAATGAGGAATCTAGAATATCATAAAACAGTACCCCACTGGTCTCAGACAACACTGATGGCAGAAGCTTTCCAACTAATTCTTTTGCTACTCCCTTATAGCGTGACGGGGGAAGACATGAGGTCTCTACTTTCTGTCATAGTAATTTATTGGTGAGTAACCTTCTCGTTCACTTTTAGAGCAAGCAGCTGTTCTTTGCTCTTCAGAAGAAAAGACTGACTTTCTTAAAAGTTCATTGCTAGTGCTAACAGTGACAAATTTATCAACATTGTGTTCTAGTCCTCTTGAGCTCTAATAGTCAATGTATCAACCAGTCTGTTTCTGTTCTTACCAGTAGTATTCTATAGACCGGTATATCCAAAGAATAGCTCCTCGACCATTGAGATCTAGCAACCATTATCACGTAGTGTTGCCCTCGATATTAGTATATGGTATTGGGTAGATTGATGTTAGGAATAGGATATAATGGTTAGAGTTCATCTTCCTTTAAATGTGTTGTAGAAGTTGCTTGGAGACCTCCATCTAAAGCATTCTAGCATCTATCGTTATGGCCTTTGTCACTTGCTTCAGTGCAGCTTCCAAAGAACAATCCCGGTCAACTTCCGAGTAGTTAGTTCTCAAGGAAAAGGTGACCCTCTGTAGAAGTAGTTTGAGCTCTTTATCATACTTCTCAATTTCACATTCTAGCCTCTCGAGCCACTTGATGAAATCAACCGAGGCCGGTGCTTAAAGCGGCCCGACAAGCGATCTAGTCAGTGAGTGGTCTCATGACATAGAGCTTGTACCTTAAGGGGACTCAATTCAAAAGCTCAGGACTCAAAGGAAGGTCTCAAACCTTGCTCAGTTAATGAAGTTGGCAAGACACTTTGAAGATCCCGAGGAAATACCATCATTATGATGACATGGGATGCTTAATATAATACTTTTCATCAATAAACACTTCAATAGAGCTAGCTACCGAGTGACGAAATGCAGATAACAGAAAAAGGGTGTTGCAACATGGTTCCTGTGAAACATATCTTGTAGGCAACCCACATCCTGAGCTACTGGTCACTTTTAGAACTTCTGGTATGCAGATTTGTTTTCAGGGCACATTCCACTTCTTCAACCTATGGCGATAGCAATATCTCACATTGAGTCGAGTCTCTCTTATTGGTTTCATCATCATGGTCCTCAATTTCTGTTTCTCATACTTTGCCAAAATGTCACATCTCTAAACCCCTGAGCATGTCTTAATAATTTCAGGCCACTATAACCCCTGGCAACAAAGCTCATGACAGAGGAAATCAATCCTCTGTCATGAGGATTGATTTCCTTTCTAATTTCTCTTGATTTGCTCCCTGGCAACATGGTTTGTGACTGTCAAACAACCACAAAAACAAAGTGGATGCAGTGCAAACTCATGATTGAGTTAATTTACACCCTCTGACTACGATTCCATGTTAGATTTTAGAAGGGTAAGAATAAAAGCGTGATCTCTTTTTTAAAATAAAACGAAAACTCCTATAGATGGGAATTTATGAAAACAACAATGAAGCGGTGGCGATTACAATAGAGACTACGATCTTAAGATTAATAAAGGAGTTATGTAAACTAGAAATCTAGATCTCAACAGAAAAAAGTAAACCCAGCCTTTAACAGAGATATTTCAATCCTTAATTTTAGGCCAGTGATCTATACAAAATTACTCAACGGTAGACTCAATGGCGGCAAGATCTATGCAAATACTCATCGATAAATTCAATGGCTTGATGAGATCTAAGCAATTACTTCGTAATTAAGATTTGGAGCTCAACATAAAACAAGGAAGGTTAGATCCGCGATGATTCTATTCCGACATTATTAAACTTCCGGATCTATGCGATACTAAAGCGAGGAAATAATCTCTAATCGTGATGGATTGAATCAATGAATAGTAGGTATTGAAGAAGTATACACATCCACGTACTTACCTCGAAGATAAAACTTGATCCCACAAGGAAATAGGTCACGAGTGTTATGCTGGTTAAAGGCCCCAGTTCGAATCTAGTAGAGATCTTAAAATGCCAATGTTTGAAAGAGCTTTTTATGCCACCAGAGTCAAGACCAATGTAAAGCAAAAAACAAACAGTAAAACCCTAGCCCTCACAGCAAGCAAGGTTATATTCCAGAAGAGGCTTCAAGCATGGACAGAGCACTCACAAGCGGTCGGTACCCTCACCGCAGTCACGGCACCTTAATGAATGGCCGACACCTTCAAAGCGGAACCACGGCCGGTCTCCCAGAAGAGGGCTGACTCCTTCAAAACAGTCCGCAGCGGTCTCAGAAGAGGCTGGCTCCTTCAAGCAGGTCATGGTACCCCATGCAAAGCCGAGCTCTCTCAGTTAGAGACACCCTTAAGCGACCACGGGTAAAGGCCACGGTGCTCTCATACACAAGTCCCACTTTACCAAGCAGGCTGCGGCTGACAAAAGGCAACACACACTAAAATAAGCTACCCGATACAAGATCTTTGGAGGTGAGGAGCCTTGAAGTTGATGCAGAGCTCCAAACAGGTTAGAGGCACCAAATAATATCTCAATAGAATGTGTACCCTCAAGTGAGGGGGAGGGTCTTTATTTAGTTAAGTCTAGGGGTAGGAGAGTAATAAAATAATAGTATATATAAATCACATAGCCCCATTACATTTAAACATGTGATTGGCCTCATTAATTCTTTAATTCACCCTCAAAATAACAACGGCCTAATGAGGACACAAGGCCCATAACAAAGGTTAAGGGGTTACACAAAGCCCACCAGGGATAACCAACAACCTCAAGGAACCAAGACAATCAACCAAAGGCTTGTGCGGTGGTGGCATTACTCATTCCATCCAATCATATGGTGAACCTCATACTTTATCATCACTGCATAAGGGCCGTTATCCCACTTGTGGTTGTGCCCTTCTTAGGAGGGAAGGTCATGTACCATCAAGTTTTAGACCAAGGTCGGGGCCGGGATCAGTGCCCTTAGGCACCCAGGCACCCTGGACTCAGTCCGGGGGGCCCTAGATATATCTAGGGTCTTTAGGTGCTTGGTTACAAACCAAGACTCCCATGCCCGAGGCATGGTTACCACAGTACAGTCCGGGGGGCCTAGAAAGACTATCTAGGGTCTTAAATGCTGGTCCTAGACCAAGACTCCCATTACCCAGACATGTGGATTACCACAGGTGAAATCCGGAGATTTTGGTTACTAACCTAGGGTCTTCAAGCTGCTTGGTCCCGGACCAAGACTCACATGCCGAACTGGTTACCTAGTTGCAATCAGGGGCCCTAGGAATATCTAGGGTCTTCAAATGCCCAGTCCCGGACCAAGACTCATGCCAGGCATGGATTTACCACAGTTGCAATCCGGGGCCCCTAGAATATCTAGGGTCTTCAAATGCTGGTCCCAGACCAAGCTGTCTCCCCGGGCATGGTTACCACGGATTACAATCCGGGGGCCCTAGAAGATATCTAGGGTCTTCGTGCCAGTCCCAGTTAGAGACTCCCATGCCAGGGCAAGGATTCCCTGTAGCACATCCAGGGGCCCTAGAAGATATCTAGGGTCTTCAAATGCTGGTCCACGGTCAGACTCCCATCTCCCGAACATAGGTTGCTACAATTACAAACCGAGGGGCCACAGATTACTAACCTCCAGGGTCTTTATCAATATAACAGCTACCAGACCTCATATCGGGGTGCAGGTTGCCTAGATCGTCTAGGGTCTTAGCCATCCTTGAGGAGAATGAGAACCGCTGCTGCATGTAAAATTTAACAAGCGTTGAGCATAGATGTACACATCTCATTCATCTGGAACTGTCGAATCATCTTTCGAGTTGCAATTATAGAGTAAATACTACATACAACCTTTATAGATAATTATATTGGTGAAGGGGTAAGGTCACAATGAGAAGTCATGATTCTTTATTATAAATGGGTGATGACACTCCGTTTACATTGATACTTAAGTATGCACAAAAGGGATGGTACTGAGAGCCAACAAACAGGACACAGTGAATAACTGTAACAGCCTTTTTTTAATAGAGATACATTTTCTAATCATTTACTATTTATAATATGAATCTTTACGTCTGGAGGTATCAGTGAAAATTAACTATGGCTGCAACATGGAGTTGTTTTCCATGAATTTTAATTTCAGAAACCCTTGAACAATGAAAACCTATCTACTGATGCATAAAGCAATGCAACTTTACCTGTAAGGAAGATATTCCCCCCCAGCGTTGAGCACAGATATTACACATCTCATTCATACGGAACTGTCAAATGCGCATCTCGGTGCAATTATAGGAAGTAAATACATACAACCTTTATAGATAATTATATTGGTGAAGGGGTAAGGTCACAATGAGAAGTCATGATTCTTTATTATAAATGGGTGATGACACTCCGTTTACATTGATACTTAAGTATGCACAAAAGGGATGGTACTGAGAGCCAACAAACAGGACACAGTGAATAACTGTAACAGCCTTTTTTTAATAGAGATACATTTTCTAATCATTTACTATTTATAATATGAATCTTTACGTCTGGAGGTATCAGTGAAAATTAACTATGGCTGCAACATGGAGTTGTTTTCCATGAATTTTAATTTCAGAAACCCTTGAACAATGAAAACCTATCTACTGATGCATAAAGCAATGCAACTTTACCTGTAAGGAAGATATTCCCCCCCATGCACTCAAAAAATCACCTGTTTCAAGCTGTTTGAGTTCTGGGCTTGAAGGTGAGTGATCAGAACTCAGCATGTCTATGTGTCCTTCCTGAAAAAAACTAACCATGTGTTAGATTTTGATATGTGGATATGATAGTTTTTTGTTTTCTAAACAAATTATTGATTCATAGAAAACATAAATTGCCAACTAACTGATCCACTTTGAAGAAAGGAATGGAAAACCAACTGACTTTTAAAGCCTTCCACAAATGATCTCTGTTAACAGCATCTCTTATAGGAGGTGCACATTTGAACCGAGTGTCCCCATCACTAATTTCCTCTGCAGCAAATGCAAGATAATGTGGACAGGTTTCCACAGAAATCCTTGCACCACTTTCCTTTGCTTCCTGCTCCATAAAAACGTCATTAAGTTTGAGAGAAGCTCCCCATTTGCCTGGTTCCTGACGTAAGTTCTTTAAATTTTGTTCAATTTTATTGACACGTGTCTAAATAAGAAGTTTATGACTAGAATAAAAACACTGCTAATGTTTTTGCATTCTTCAAATTAGAATAATTACAAATTTCTCCCTCATATTTAAGCATAAAAAAAAATTGCAGCCAATTCTATAAGAACAGAATTGAAGATTCCCCACACAAGGAATTCCAAAACATTCTCCCAATGTAATGAGCACATCTGTCAAATACTTTCATACAGAGCTAAGAGTGGCATGTGGTAAATGGCTCACAAACCCTGAAAAGGCTATTTTTGCTTGATATGGAAATCTAACAAATCATTTATTAAACCCAAGTGACATAGAAACCTAACTTCAAAGTGGAAGAAATGTTTATGAACAATTTAAGTTCTTATGTTATCTTTTACCACTTACCAAATCATATTTAGATCGTTGTGAAGGACATGGTAAAAATCTGTAATTGCCTGTTTCCTTATCTCCATGTTGACCCAACAACTAAAGTATTAATTACTGCTCAAAGGACACAAGCTGTTCTCATCAAACCTCATAGAACATAATACAATCCTTAATGAAATTTCTCATCATTGCATTGCTATCCAACACGTCAGCTTAATTTCTTGAACAGTGTGCCACCAAATGTATGGCATTCAATTAAAGGGGATTGGTATTGACAAAGATGTAATCACCTCCCAAACCTGTCCAGTATAGGGACAGGCTACAGCAGAAGTCAATATGCATCCGTGTCCCCGTATAATAATAAAGCTAGGGTAAAATCCTAGAGGAAAACTCTTACAAACACATCTATTTCATCCATATCAAACCTTACATCAAATGCACACATTTGGATTGCAATATGAGCATCATAGAGAATAAAAAATCCAATTCCATTTGGTCCTGAGTTGCATAGCTTACGTATTTAGTTCGGTAGGCTGACAAACCCAGAATGGGTTCCTGAACCCAGGATGAAATTTAAGAAAGGATGTATATGGTTTCATAGTATATAAACCATATACTGCACGCATATCCCCAACCACTGCAAAAATAATGTTTTGTCCCAAGAACCAAATATGCCTGCATGAACCTGTGGACTCGTGGAGAATCCCAACTCCCATGGGACTAAGTCACACAAAAAGACAAAAGAGAAAAGGCATTTAAAAGGAATCTAACCTAAAAACAATCTGGGGTTGAATAACCCAACTAGCACTTAAAGTTAAAACTTTGCTCTAACGTTCAAAAATCATAAGCAACCATCAAAAAACAAGAAAGTATAATGTGGGAAAAAAGAAGAAGTAACAACTTAGTGAGAAAATATTTTCAACGTAGCACATTAGAAGCAAGATTCTACCGTAATAACAAAGAAGAGAAACCACCATAGTTACAAAATGGAACAGAAACAGATTTATAAGAAGTATGGGGGAGTTTCTTTTTTTCAAAAAGAAGTTAAGTCTTATATTAGAGAAGTATTAAAAATGCATCATGTACAATACAAGGCTTTACTTCCTCTTCCAAGCTTCCACACTACACACAACGTCCATAATGTTAGATTTTGGTAGCTTGGAGATACTTCTGCATTGCCGGCGCTCAGCATGTAGAAGAGACCGGGCATATTTCTCTCTTAAGTGGCTTTATAAAGTAATTTTATAAAGTCAAGTTGAGGCTTTTATTATTTAATGAGTAAAAGTGACTTTATGCCTTTTGGGTCACTTACGTGATTTAAGTGAACTCAATGGACGATTAAGTCGTGACCGTTGATCTCAAGAGGGGAAAATCTAATCTTGACCGTACATCTCTTTGGAAGACCAAGGGTTAGGGCAGTTACACATTAAAGATGCATAAAAGGAGCTTCAAAGAAAAGAGGGGGTGCACACCTTGAGGAGAGCTTGTAGAGGAATGTGAAGAGTCACCCATATTCTGAGAGAGACCAAGAGAGTTTGAGCTAGAGGAAAGAGAGCAGCAGCAAGAGGGGATTGACATGCATCCCAAGGAGGGGATAGGCATGCATCCCAAGAGGATTTTCAAAATTTAATACAGCCCTGTACCATACAGCAGCTGAAGAAGGGACGTACAGCATTTATTGTTGTCCATACAACTGAGTTAAGGCACAAAAATCGAGGAATCCTCTGTTAATGTTTGGCATGATTTCCAAGGTGTTCTGCTGGGTGGAATCCATACAGCTGAGGACTATTCCTGTTAGATATTAGTGACAAAGGAAAAACAGAGATATCTTTTCAAAATGAACTCTACAGTACAAACAGATCAGCAACTTTTCAAACAAAAAAACTGGAGTAGTCGTAGATAATATACTGAAAATGTAAGACTGAATATGAAATATAACAGACTTGATCTAAGACTAATTAAGAACTGAAAATAACATTTCTGAACATAGGTAAATGGTAAACCATAGAAAAATAGGATCTGAACTTTACCTTTAACAGAACAATCAAAGATGTACCTGATGTTGAATGTTTTCCTCTTTAATATGCTCAGAAATTATGTTTAAAGATCATGGGCCAAAAACCCCAAGGGTTTGACCTCCACCAAGATCTTGACTGGACTGTCTTGCCAAAAGGACTCTAAGAAAATAGGGAGGCTGAAACAAAGACAAAACACCTCATCCAAACACTGTCCAAGCTGAGCTGAAATGATACAGTCAATAAACCCATCAAGGCATGAAAGGCACCAACAATAGGAACAGCCAATGGAAAGCACCAGCAATCAAGGAGGACGAGCCAAAGGCTGCAGTGGCACCCTCAACACACAAAACAGCATCTAGTAGAAGTGCAATGGAGGCCACTGCACCCTCAACACATACAGCAGCTAGTACACGGTGAGGCCAAAAATAAGGCTGCAGCACCCACAGCAGGGAGAGGGAGGTCCACGGCTCCAATAGGCAGTCAAGGAGAGGTCCACGGCACACATAGGAGAGGTCTGCCCTGACAACGAGAGATCTGCCCTGACAAGGAGAGGTCTGCAATACCCTTAACTCAGAAAACACACCAACAGATGTTCCCAGCCAGCAAAAGAAACCAAGGAGGCCGCACCAAGAAGGACTGAGGTAGTCGCAGCAAGCTCAAGCAAATGAGAGAAGAGAAAGATAGTCTGAGTGTAAGAATGAGGGAGGGTAGGTTCCTTTTTATAGTTTTAGAAGAGGATTAGGGTTAAATTAAATCAAATAATAAATGACATTTTAAATAATAAAAATATTAATTAAAAGTCAAATAAGTCAAAGTGACTTATAAAAACCCAACACCACATCAAACAAGAAGGGAAACAAAACCAAACAAGGGGGAACTTCAAGATAAAGTCAAGGGGTCCTCTTAAATGGAAAAACATGTCCACATAAGTCTCATGGTAGCTTATAAACTTTTATCATCACTGCATAAGAGGAAACATTAATGATGTGGTCATCTCCATCTTCGTGGCTGCTCCTAGGTCTCATGGACCATCCTGGGAGAGAGGAAGAAGATCACACATCATCACATCTTGGTACACAACCAAGAACTACCTAGTCCAAGACCAGGGTACCCTAGAACACATATGGGGACCCTAAAACACATCTAGGGTCTTTCGTCCACCAAGGTACAAGCCCAAGGATCAACCCAAGCGTTTAAGCAAGGATTCCCTGGAACACATCCAGGGGCCCTAGAACACATCTAGGTACTTACATCATCAACCACCAAGGAACACATCCAAGGATCAATCCAAGCATCGAGCAAGGATTCCCTAGAAGACATCTAGGGTCCCTAGAACACATCTAGGGACTTACTGTTTGGTCCTTGACCAAGAACCCCAGGAATACACTGGAGGCCCACACTAGGGTCTTTTGCCATGGCTCAAACTACTTGGTCCCAAACCAAGAACCCCAGGAGTGTACTAGGGGCCCTAGATCTCAGCTAGGGTCTTATGCCATCCTCCCGGAGAATGGCTCTTGCAGCTGCACTAATTTCAACACTCCCTCTCAGCAAGAGAGGCATTCTCAGCAACACCAAGCTTGTCTCGAAAGTACACGAACTTTGTCAAGGACAGAGGCTTGGTCAAAATATCTACGGTTTGTTCCACCGTCGGAACATATTGAATACTGAGAATGTTCTTCTGCACCATGTCCCGAACATGGTGATATCTCATCTCAATGTGTTTCGATCTTTCATGAAACACCGGATTCTCGGAGAGCTTTATACAGCTCTGGTTATCACAGTGGATTACTGTCGGTTCCAACTCAGCACTGAACAAATCTGAGAGTAGCTTTCTGAGCCACACTACTTCTCTGCTAGCAGCACTTGCAGCAATGTATTCTGCTTCTACAGTGCTCTGGGCTATGGAGCCATGTTTCCTGCTAGACCAGGAGATCATAGTTGAACCCAAACTGAAACAATATCCGGAAGTACTCTTTTGGTCCACTGTACTACCCATCCAATCTGAATCTGTAAAACCATGAAGCATTACTCCTCCACTGAAAGTATATCTAAGCCCATAGGCTATAGTTCCCCGGACATATCTGAGAATATGTTTAACAACAACAATATGAATGTGTTTCGGTTCACACATGAACTGGTTGAGGGCATTCACTGCATAACAAATGCTTGGTCTGGTATGTACTAGATACATCAAGGACCCAATGCTCTGATGATATACGGTGGGGTCTTTCAAATCTGAACCTGTAGCTTGATCTTGTAACTTCTTCAGGTTAGAAATCATAGGTGTGGACATGGACTTACAATCCAACATGCCAAATCTGCGGAGCACATCAACTGCATACTTGCTTTGTGAGAGAAAGATCTCACCCTGTTTTTGCCACACCACTAAGCCAAGAAAATAATGCATGAGACCCAAGTCTTTCATTTCAAATTATGTTGATAACTCCCTCTTAGTCTGAGCTATAAGAGGTTCCTCTCCGGTAAGGAACAAATCATCCACATATAAAACCAAGATAACGGGATGATTCTGCACAATCTTTATATAAAGATTAGGATTTGCTATGCTATTGGAGAATCCAAGACTCTGTAGAAAACTATCAATTCTTCCATACCAAGCTCTTGGAGCTTGCTTCAATCCATACAAGGCTTTCTTGAGTTTGCAGACATGGGATTCTTTCCCATGGATCACGAAACCCTCAGGCTACTCGATATAAACCTCTTGCTCAACTTCACTGTTAAGAAAGGCAGTCTTAACATCCATCTGGTGAAGTTTCCAATTAAAAACTCAAGCAAGAGAGATAATGATTCTGATGAAAGTATACCTGGCAATAGGAGCTAAAGATCTCATCATAGTCAATTCCTTCTTTCTGAGAGAAGCCACAAGCCACAAATCTCTCATTGAATTTTTCAACACTGCCATCTGCTGCATGCTTTATTTTGTAAATCCATTTAGAGCTTACCACTGATTTGCCATGAGGTCTTGGGACCACTTCCCATACATCATTCTTTAATATTGAATCGTACTCTTCCATCATGGCATCCTTCCACACTTTATGTTTGGAGGCTTCTTCAAAGGTGGAAGGTTCTGAGTCAATTACAAGATTCAATTGCGCTGTTAGGCTGGAGTACTTATCTGGTTTCTTGCTTTCTCTGAAGGTGCCTTTAGGTGTTGCATGTTTTTCTGCTTCTTTTAGAATTTCCCTACACCAAGTTGGCTTCCTTTTAACAGGAGGTTTCTTTAAGGGAAACTCGATAGAATCCCTTGAGGGATTCACTGAAGGCTCTATGGTCTCCTCCCTCTGCTCATCTGAAAGTGGTGTATCTGAAGGTTCCAGAGATGGAGCTTCCTGCTCCTCTGTATCACATGGAAGTTCTCTGGAACGACGAAAGGCTACTTCTTCATGAAAGGCCACGTCTCTACTGACCTCAATGAACTTTTGCCCTGGTACATAAATTTTGTATGCCTTTGAGGTTTCACCGTATCCCACAAAAGATCCTTTCTTTCTGGAGGGCTCTAACTTAGTCCTATTTTTTTTTGGTAAATGAATGTAGACTGGACTGCCAAAGATTCTCAAATGATCAACTGAAGGCTTCTTACCGATGAAGACTTCTTCTTGAGTTTTCTCGTCTAGGGCTTTATGAGGACACCTGTTATGAATATAGACTGCAGTGCTTGCAGCTTCGGCCCAAAGATATAAAGGTAATTCTGACCATACATCATGGCTCTGGCTTCTTCACAGATCGTTCTATTCTTTCTTTCTGCAACCCCATTATGTTGGAGATTATAAGACACAGTCAGCTCCCTCTTAATCCCGGAAGCCTGACAGAGGTCATCGTACTTGTGGGAGTCAAATTCTTTTCCATTGTCCGTTCTGAAAACACGGATGTGTCTACCTGTCTGATTCTCAACAAGATTCTTAAAATCCTTAAATTTGTTGAAAGATTCATCTTTAGTCTGAGAAAAATAAATCACAGTTTTATAAGAACAATCATCAATAAAAATGATATAATAAAGACAACCATTCATAGACAGAGCAGTCATAGGTCCACAAAGATCAGAATGAATAAGATCTAAAATGCCATTAGTTTTTATATTACTATGAGGGTAAGCTTTCTTTGTATTCTTACCGAGAGCACAGCCTCTACAAACACTATCATGCTCAAATAAACAAACTGGCATACTTGTTACCATCTTTTGCAAACCTGGGAGTGCGGTGTAGTTGAGATGGTGGTAATAGACAAACTAGACCAGGAATCAAAAGAAAAGCTAAAGAAACAAGAGTCCCATGTGTATAGAAGAAAGAAGTTGAACCAACCTGCCGCTAACCAAACTAAAAACCCACCTTTGGATGTAATCTTTCCTAAAACATCCAAGACTGAAAGGGTTAACCTGAACTTTGACCTTGAAGGGGCATTATCCAAGATGTTTGTAACCATCCCTTTGAGAGAAGTCATCAAGGTACCATCTATCAAAGAGCGATTTGACAAATTTTTCCAAGGAACGGATGGACCATTGAAAGATGGAACTATTGGTCGTATCTCGAATGTACCTGTGACTGCAACTTATGTGCAAGAGCCCAATGATTCCATAAAAGATGACAAAACACGTGACAAAACCAAACAGACTCCTCATAAATATTCTCCAGAAGCTACGCCTTTTGCAAAGGAGGAAAATTCTAATCGGATTAAATGGATCAAGAAAGAGGAATACCATCAACTCTTGGATGAGTTCAAAGGTTAGGAATCCGAGACTGCGAAAATACTAAAGAAGGTGGAAGATGATGTACGGATCCGTCCTTCGCAGCAGGAAATCTTTATAGCAGAATCCCACCCACATCCCTCTACACAATACATCAGGGTTGTTCAAGGAACGACCAATTTCGAAGTCAGAGAGTACAAGGAAGGGGACGTGGTATGGATGTGGGATGCCAATAAAGGGAAGCCTACTAATATCAAAGGAAACAATCATTTTTGGCTTGGCCCTTTTAAGGTTGGAAGAAAATCAGTTAATGACTCTTATTACCTGTCTACACTGGAGGGACGAAGGTGCACAGTGCTCGTCAGCGGGCGCCTCCTCAAACCCCACCAAGTTGGGGGGAACTGATTTCACAGGTAAGTACAGGTGAGTAGGCATTTTGTATTCGTGTATTATACCATTTGCATTTCATGTTAGTTTTCTTTCACATTTGCATTGTTAATTGTTTTATCTCAGTTTATATATATATATATGTATGTTGGGGTGGCATTACGGCCCCATTTTTGTTATTGATGCCCCTATCGAGATTGAGCAGGTCTGCAGGTTATGCCAGAGATGTTGAGGTTCTCATGTGCTCTATGGTGAGCACATATTCCCGAGTTGGAGCCAGATGTTATCCCCGATTTTTAGGGATAACTAGGAGATCATGTCTCGAGGCCCACAGGTCCTAGACATGGAGTACCAAGAGCAGGATTGACCTGAGCATGGCCCTGGAGGGCCCATCCTTTTCTTCTTCCATCAACTTTGTCTTGTCAGCAGCAGCAGCATCCATCACCATCGGCTTGGTCTTGTATCAGAAGAGGTTCTTGCTCCATGAGGTAATTGGTCCAGGTATCATGGTATGTGTCACTTCTGATCATTGAAACCTTTAAATATATGCATCTGATTCCTTTTATCTCTAACAACTGCTTGGATCTTACATCAGCCCACTTGACCATGTTTGGGGGAATTGACAGGGTGCCCTAGCAAGCCTGTGCCCATAGGTTTTGGTTTGCCACTGGGAATTTCTAAAGAGCCATCGTTCGCTCCCATCATAGCACCACTGTTTCATCTTGTCTCCTGCTCATTTGTCCCATTCCCCTTGTCCAGGCATTGGGTTGACCTGTTTGTAGGATTGCGCCTTATCTTGTGGGAAGAAGGGGCTAAAGGCCCAGAAGGTAAAAGCAGCTGGTAAAAGATAAAAGCCTAGAAATAAAACCTCGAGATGCTTCGCCCAGGG
>SNQJ01S0081257.1:81238-95143 GCA_010110895.2 Picea sitchensis
CTTCCCTAGGAGTAAGCCTAGACGGAAGAAGTTCCTGTCAAGGTGACAGTGTGGGCAGGAACTTAGACATTGTGTCTCCGAGGGCACACTAAGTGAGCAGGACTTAGCTCACGTTTGCAAGTGTGCATAAGGACGGCAACAGGGTCACTTAAGTGATTTAAGTGAACTCAACGAACGATTAAGTCGTGACTGTTTATCTCAAGAGGGAAAGATCTAATCTTGACCATTCATCTCTTTGGAAGACCAAGGGTTAGGGCAGTTACACATTAAAGATGCATAAAAGGAGCTTGAGAGAGAAGAGGGGGCGCACACCTTGAGGAGAGCTTGGAGAGGAATGTGAAGAGTCACTCATATTCTGAGAGAGACCAAGAGAGTTTGAGCTAGAGGAAAGAGAGCAGCAGCAAGAGGGGATTGGCACACATCCCAATGAGGGGATAGGCACGCATCCCAAGAGGATTTTCAGCATTTAATATAGCCGTGTACCATACAACAGCTAAAGGTGGGTCGCACAACATTTATTGTTGTTCGTACAGCTAAGTTAAGGCACGAAAATCGAGGCATCCTTTCTATTAATCTTTGGCACGATTTCCAAGGTGTTCTGCTGAGTGGAATCCATATAGTTGAGGACTATTCAATACAGTCAAATATGGGCACAAATTTCGAGGGTCATACTGTTGTATTTCTTTTGTACAATTGCACAGAAATCGAGGCAGCAAGTTTGGGCACAGAAATCGAGGCGTTTTGTGCAAATTTAGAGAGATAAGTGTTAAATTTAAAGCAGTTGCAAAGGATATTATTCCTCCAAGTAGCCCTCTAAGTAGCCCTCCAAGCTGCCCTCTTCCAAGCCGCCCTCCAAGCTACCCTCCTCAAATGTCACTTTAATACTTGAGGTATTTGAGTATGTTGCATTTAAAGTTGCTTTTGATTATAGAGTGTCTACTTGGAAATTATGCATGTTTCACCTTGGTGGTTGACATTTTGCCCTAGTAAGTGGTCACCCTTGGGGATGGGTTTGCTACTGGGAGGCCCCCTTGACGATTCATCGTGCCATTCCCGATCATACTTATCATTTTTCACACTTCATCATTTTCGTCTCCTTATCTTTCGGGATCTTCGGGCGTACTGACCCGAGAAGGGATTGTACCTCATTTTATAGGAAGAAGGGGTTGAAGGCCTAGAGGGAATGTAGCTGACAAAAGATAAAGGCCAAAATTATAACTTTCTAGATGCTCGCCCAAGGAGGCCTTGAGTACGATGAAATGTTTCTCCTAAAAACAAATCAAAGACCTACAAGAAACAAATTCATATTATATAGACATCCCACTTGTTGAGGGATCTACACAAGTGCGTTACAACCTTTGCTTCACCCCTATGGCACTCTGAGTACCTCTCCCTTCAAGTGACATTGTGCTACTGCCTCCCAAGTCTTGTATTACCCTTTTGGAGTACCCAATTTTTCTGGACTTTAATTAATTAATGACAAATAAATGGGATTGGAAAAAGGATGCATTGAAAACGAAGGTGCAGCACACCCTCTACAAAGGCACCCATAAATGAGACAATACGAACCCTTGTATGTCATGAACCCCATGCCCAAAAGTCTTACCCCCATTCACTTCATCTTCTCCACATGACTTAGAGAGGGGTCTGCCTAGGAAACACTGCTTGACTTAAGGAATGACTCGCCCAATAGGTCATCTTGATAACCCTCCCACACCTAAACTTGGCAAATTGCATAGGGTCTTTGAGCACTTGTTTAATTTGATGAAGTAGTTTTAATGCACATGTTTAGGTGGCTCTTGTATTAAATGTTATTTTACTTGCCATGATACATTTGAATTGAGACCCTTGGAAGGTGCACTTATCTGTCTTTTCAGGACCTTGTTTGATGGTCGTTTTGACGGAACAAGCCCAACTTGGGCCTTCATTGGGGTAGGAAGCCCACAGGTCGGATGCCATGACCCTGACTTTGGAGGCAACACAGAGGTTGGACGTTTCCATTGGAGGCAAGAGAAGGCACCTTGGACGATGAGACCTCACCCCTCTTAGCCCAATGTTTGACCTTGGAAGGTGAAAACGTCCTCTTCTAGGGCTTGGAGTTACATTGGGGGCTAGGGTTTGATGATGGTGGTGATGACTTGATGGAGGATTGGCACACTTTGATGGAGAGAAACTCTTGCACCATGGACACATGGCCTTTGGAGGCCCAACGACTCCCTCACATGGTTCAATGACTTGCTCTAAGTGCCAAAACGTCGTCCCTAGACTGTATGACGTCACTTTTAGGGTTTTCTTTATTATGTAAAATAAAAAATCAAATTGTAAAGGGGAAATGAGAGGAGGTCGTCCTCCCTAATTGTGTTTTACCCTAATGATATGTGGACAAACTAATTCTAAAGGCCTCCTATAAAAAGAGACCTAAGACATTTAATTTTATCATAACTCTCTCACTTGAGAATTACATACTTGGCTGAAATTTGCACCCTTTTTGGGCATTTGGTCTTGGAGGAATAATTGAGCCTATCAAGTACTCATCTTGGGTATCTAATCTAGTCATTGTCAGGAAGAAGACTGGTGATATCAAGATATGTGTTGATTTCATAAATTTGAACCAGGCTTCACTTAAAGACAATTATCCTCTACCAAACATGTAATATCTTCTGCAAAGGGTCACCAGACCAGAGATAATGTCCATGCTTGATGGTTTCTCGGGATATAACTAGGTGTTGGTAAAGGAGGATGAGCAACTAAAAATTGCTTTCACGACCCCTTAGGGGACTTACAAGTATTTGAGAATGCCCTTTGGATTGACCAACGCAAGGGCCACTTTCCAACGTGCCATGGATTATGCTTTCTAGGATTTGATTGGGAAACTTATAGAGATTTACCTAGATGACCTAACCGCTATCTCCATGAAAAGAGATCGGCACATCCAGCACTTAAGAACGATTTTCCAAAGGTGCAAAGAATATGGCATTTCTCTCAACCCTAAGAAATCAATCTTTGGTGTGGATAAAGGCAAGTTATTGGGTCATATTATTTCTAAAGACGAAATCTCAATAGACCCTGCCAGGATTGAAGCCATCAAAAAGATCCCTCTCCCTAAAGACAAGAAAGCCTTGCAATCCTTCTTTGGCAAAATCAACTTCATAAGGAGGTTCATTCGAAACTTTGCCGAAATTGTTAAGCCCCTTAATAGATTGTTAAAGAAGGATGTTCGTTTCAAATGGGACAACGCAGGTAAGTTAGCTTTCCAACGTGTCAAGGAAGCAATAACTATCGCACCAGTCGTGTTCAATCCAAATTTTGCTAAGGACTTCATCATATTCTCTTTCGCTTCAAAGGACACCATTGCAGGAGTTCTGTTGCAAAAAAAATGATCAGGGGGATGAACAGTCGATTGCTTTCATGAGAAAAAACCTTGGACTCAAAGTTGAATTATACCATTACGAAAAAAACAAGCCTATGCTCTTGTCAATTCCATCAAGTATTTTAGAACTTATGTGTGATACAAACAAGATTAAAGCCTTCATCCCTTACCCCGCTGTAAAAGATGTTTTATCACAACAAGATTGTCTTAGGTCAAGAGGAAAATGGATTTCACAGATACAGTAATACAGTTTGGAGATCAAACCATCCAAGATAATCAAAGGCCAAGGGTTGGCTAAGATGTTGACAGAAAGCAATCAAGAAGCCATCGAGATGGGAGAGAAGGAACAAATCAACGTTGTCATAAGAAAAATTGAGAAAGACGAGTGGTATTTGGATATCATTTATTACTTGAAGAACCTCACTTTCCCTGATCATTTGGTAGATCATAAGAGGAGATCTCTAAGGCTCAAAGTTATGAAGTATTGCTTGACAAAAGACGGTCTCAAGTGGAGGACCCCTGATGGGGTGATCCTCAAGTGTGTGAATAAGGAAGAAGCTGACAAGTTAGTTGTTGACCTTCATTCAGGGTATTGTGGAGGCTATTTTGCAGCTCGCACTATTGCCCATAAAATCTTAAGGGCGAGATATTATTGGCCCACTATTTTCTTTGACACGCATCGGTACGTCAGATCATGTCAACTGTGTCAGTTCTTTGTCGGCAAACAATGCCTCCCTGCCCTTCCCCTTAAGGCTTAAACCACTCATCATAGAAGCACCCTTTCAAAAATGGGGAGTGAATTTCATTGGCAAGTTGAGGGACAACTCTAGTAATGGTTACCAATGGGTTTTGAACGCCACTGACTACTTCACCAGATCAGTAGAAGACATCCCAAAAGAGAAAACAACAGAAGAGTTTGTGATGAAGTTCCTTGAGGAAAAAATTATCACTAGATTCGGCATTCCTACCAAGATAACCACGGATAACGCCAAAGCATTTAGATCGATGGCATCCAATGAGTTATGTTTTAAGTATGGAATCGTTTTGTCACACTCCTCAAATTATTATCCTCAAGGAAACGGATTAACGGAATCCAGCAACAAAAACATCATGAATATTGTAAAGAAAATTGTTGGGGAAAACAAGAAAAGTCGGGATAGCAAGATTAAGTATGCCTTGTGGTAAGACCGCACAACTACTAAGACCTCTACCGGGAAAACCCCTTTCGAGTAAGTTTATGGATTAGAAGCACGCCTACTTATAAACCTCTAGATTCTAGCACTACAAATAGCTCAACAATTTGCCACAGATAAAGAAGCATTGCAGGGGGAATTGACCAACTTATGGAATTGGATGAAACTTGAAGAATGGTTTTTGATCAAATGGCAAAGAACAAAGAAAAAGTAAAAGGGACTTTTGATCGTAGAGCAAGGCAAAGAGATTTCAAGAAGGGGGGCCAGGTCTTAATGTGGGACAAGAAGAGAGAAAAACTTGGAATGCACCAAAAGTTTGAAAGTTTGTAGTTAGGACCCTACAAGATAGAGTAAATATCTAGGCCAGACTCTTTTTATTTGTCCACGACAAAAGGGAGGAGGATGCCATTACCAATAAATGGATCCCTCCTCAAGCATTTTTTCCAAGGGGAAACTTCACTTCTTCAGGGCCCAGGGCCCAGGTAAGTAGGTAGTTCATCTTGCTTCCCTTGCATTTGCATCTTGACTACTCATGGTAGCTTAGCTACATTTCATATTTCATTTTTCTCTACTTGCATATTGCTTTCATCATATTACATGTTTAGTATAGAAATTTTTGAAAAAAATGCAAAATTTTCTTTTCTAGATTAGTTGTTATTTTTGAGTTTTGATTTTGATATATGTAGATGAAGGGTGATAAAACCACCCAAGATTTTACATTTTTATGTTTCAGTGTAGGAAAGGCACAAGTCCACTAAGAGATGTTGTGGTTCTCACGCACTCTACAACGAGTACATGTCCCCAAGTAGGAGCCGGATGTTATCCCCAATTGCTAGGGATAACTAAGGAGATGATGTCTCGAGGCCCTCAGGTTGTAGGCATGGAGTACCGAAAGACAGCTTGACCAGCAGTCTCCCCTTGCACAGATAGAGGTTGCTTCACCACCACAGATCTCAGGTTCGTCATGAGGGTATCCACCACATCAGTTGGCTTCCGGAAGACATTGGGTCTTGCTCCATGAGGTACAAGTCAGGGATTATGGTGAGTGTCATTTCAATATTTGAGGCATTTGAGTTTGGTGCATTTAAAATTGCTTTTGATTATGTAACATCTGGTTGGAAATTATGCTCTTTGCCTTGTTTCACCTTGGTGGTTGACATTGCACCCTAGTAAGTGGTCACCCTTAGGGATAGATTTGCTACTGAGAGGTCCTCTTAGCAAGTCATCATACCTTTCTCGACCATACTTTCCACTTTTCGCAATTCATCCCCTCATCTCGTTATCTTTTGGGATTTTCGAGTGTACTGACCCAAGAAGGGATTGTCCCTCATTTCATGGGAAGAAGGGACTGAAGGCCCAGAGGCTTGTAGCTGGCAAAAGACAAAATCCAATCATGAACCTTCTAGATGCTCGCCCAGGGATCCCGAGCACAATGAAACCTCCCTCATAAGAAACTAATGGGACCTATAAGAAAATAACAAATGCAAAAATGCCAACCAAGGTAGAGCATGTGTGAGCAATGTTTTTCATGCTTAGGTAGAAGTCCCACACATCGTCTTCAACTTGGAGAAGCATGATGTGACCAGAGTAGAGTCAAGGTGGGCACTGTTTTTCATGCTTAGGTAGAAGCCTCACCTTGGCTTCAACCTGGAAACATCTTAAAAGAACAAAAGGCAATAAATGTGCTTAGAAAAAGGTTGCATTGAAAACGAAGGTGTAGCACAACCTTTATAAAGGCACCCATAAATGAGATACTACGATCCCTTGTATCTCATGAACCCCATACCCAAAAGTCTTGCCCCCAACCATGTCACTTTGTCCACATGGCCTAGAGAGGGGTCCACTTGGGAAACACTCCTAAACTTGAGGTACGATTCACCCAATAGGTCGCTTTGTCAACCCTCCCATACCTAAACTTGGCAAATTCCATAGGGTCCTTGAGCAGTTGTTTATTTTGATGAGGTGGTTTCGATGTACATGCTTAGAGGGTTCTTTTATTGACTTGATGTACTTATCATGATGCATTTGACATGAGATCCTTGGAGGGCGTATCTATTGTCTTTGCAGGACCTAGTTGGTGGACAGAATTCGAGGAACAAGACTAGAATGGGCTTCCTTGGGGCTCGAAGCCCACAAGTTGCATACCATGGCCCATGCACCGGATGATGATGCTAGCCTTTGGAGGCCTAACAAGACACCATGGAGGACCTAACCCAGCCCTTTGCTAGCCCAACAATTTTCTCTTCAGGATAAAACGTCACATTTGAGGAGCTTGATGTCACCCTAGGGCTAGGGTTGTGGTGGTGTTGTTGTTGATTGACACTTGGCACGTTTTGATGGGAGAGGGCTTGACTTGGAGGAGGAAGACCTAGTGCATGAGAGGGAGGCTCTAGAAGGCTGAGCAACTTCTACTTTCCACTCCAACGACTTGCATAAAGTGTCAAAATGTCACCTTTTAGAAGGGTTGACGTCATCCTAAGGTGTCTATTGTGCAATTTTTAATTTTTAATTTGAATTTAGCTTGTAAAGGAGCAAAGTAAGGGTTGTTGACCCCTTACTTTGTGGTTTACCCTAAAATAAAGTAGACAAACATTTTTTGGAGAAGAGACTCCTTGGCTGAATTTTGTGCCCTACTTGGGAATTTTTACATATCTCTCTTTTCATTTGCTCTTGTAATGGTTTTACTTTGGCTATTAGATAAATGGATGATGCGCTATCTTAGTGGAGGTCTATTTCTTTCTTTATGGTGGATTTTCTTGGTTTAAAAGAGGTCTATCTTGTTAATGGTTGCACTAGGTAAGGAATCTTTACTGCTATTGCTTCTTTTCTTGGTTGCAAGGTTAATTTGCATAAGCTTTTGGAGAGTATAATTGCATACAACCCCACTAATGTCATGTCCCCATTTTTGGATTCCCTTATTATGTGGTTAGAGTCACTTCAGGAGACTTGAGTCAACCAAGTCAGAGGGCTGAGAGTCGAGACTATGTCATTAGTGAACTCGGAGGGTTTGGATGAGTTTTATGGGGCCCAGCTTAGTTTATTTACAATTATTCATCATCAGGATCATTTCCGCACAACTTGTTTTGGTTTCGTTGCATTCCGACAATTTTCGTAAAACGAGGTTATTAATGGGCATATTTTAATTAATTACACTAAAGGTACTATTTGGAGCTTATTTATTGGTGAAATACCTTATAGTGTAATAGCTCGTTGGAACCGGGGCAAAAATATCTACAAGATAGGATGATGAAAAGTAACTTTCAGTGGTCGGAGAAATCATAAAGGCGAATTAATCACTTTTTATGAGTAAAAAGGTTCATTAAATTAATAAAGTGATTTTATGAGAAAATATTAAAGATGAATTAAAAATCACTTGAAGGGAAAAAAGATGAAAAGGGGTATAAAAGAGAGATAGGGGCTCATATTCTCTCATTTTGCATATTGTGAATTAAAAATTAGAACTAGAGAGGAGTCAAGGTGATTTCCTTCATTATTTTGTAGAGTTATGGACGAAACCACAATTATTGACAGGGTTCGGTGTTGAGAGATACACCCTAGACTGTTGGGAGGATCACACTAGTCCTTCATTGAGCTACAAATTCGAGCTACAGCAACAGAGGGATTCCACACTAGGCAGTGCGCAATTTACCAGTTGCAGTGTGTGGTTTTGAAGGGAGATTAGCAGCATAAGAGGGTCGCTTCACCCAACCATTAAGGAAGGACGAATTCCTTCCAACCCATTTGAGGAGGAGTTAGGGCGCACCACCAGAGACATTTTTCATCTTATTATGACGAGTAAAACCCCAGAATCGAACCAGTATTCCTTGGGAAGTGCACAGGGGTTTCGAGGATCCATTCGAAGGTTTGCCAGAATTGCAGTGAGCCAGAGTTCCAGATTTGAAGTAGGAGAAGTGTGACCAGGAGCAGGGTGATCAGTTTGGGACTGATCTCAGCCAAATCTGACGAGTATAGCCATCTGGGCGAAGTATCCAATTTCCGGCAACAGTTGCAGCGCATTCCCAGTTGCACGCAAAGCTTTTTCCTGTGCATGTATTGGATCTACATTCTAGATCTCAGATCCATCATTTTATACTCATTACCAGTATTTTCCTAGCATTTTGTTTTGTATTCCAGTTCAGATCTATTCATAATAAGGTCTAACTGAGAAGATTTTATTGATTTTTCGCATATTGATTGTATTGTCTGACATTTACTTAATAAAATACATCTGAGTTGAATATTGTTCCAAATCTAGTGCATCCATTGTATGAAACCAATAAACACAGCAAAAACGCATCCAAAAACCTTGAAACTCAATCAGAAACCCCCAGTGTATCAGATCTACAGCCAAAACCCCAGATATTAGCAGTGTATATCCAGATCTGGGATCCGGGATATTACAACTAAGTCCATTATATTTGTCTTGAAATACTTTATTGCATAAGGAAATCTTAGGAGGAGTAAAAGGGTTTGCACCCTGTTGACCACCTATTTCGACTAGGGGTCAACTCCATGTTGCATGAAGATACGTACCTAGTGGTACAACCATTTTGACAATTTTTGCTCAACAGGGCAAATTTTGCCCATGGCACGCTTTTCTATGTAATTGAAATTTCCGCTCCCATGCGTGGGATAATATTGTAATATGCTAGCATGAGTCAAGCTTTGTCTAGTTACCTAGGAATTTATCATTAGGGAAGTCCTTTCATCGAGTGTTTTTTTTCCTCAGGTAATTAACCTTGCTTAACTGCAATTTTAATTATCCTTGAGTTTTTCACTCACAAATAATTCTCCAAAGTGGTGAAAGGCGTTCTAATGATCGAGCCCAAGGGGTAGCTAAGGTCTAGGAGTGTTGTAAATGACCATGCCAGACATTTCCTAGAGTCTTGTGGAATTCTGTTAAGTTTTGATAGGATTTTTTAAATAATTAAATTTCCTGAAAACTGGGGATTTTTAGTTATTTTTGATGTAAAATGTAAAAAAGTGGTCCTTGGGGATTTTGTATATGAGTACTCAAATCAAATGGTTCATAAACCCCTACACCCTTGGACCAAGTCTCAGCTCATTTGGACAAGTTTTTCTAGGCCATTATCCATGAGGAGTCCAAGTCGGTCAAAAATCAGCATGTAATTGGCTTAATTAAAATAGTCAAATTTTGTAAAAGTCACTAAAGTCATGAGAGAGTGTGGAAAAAGTATCCCAAATGTGTTTCCTAAGTTGGAAAAATGATTTTCAACTTAGAAGGACCCCCTTTGCTTAGCCAACAACCCACAATGATCATCTCCCTAGAAGAGGGGCACCCCCCTTGCTCAATAACTCATGAAAAAACAAAAATACACCATGAGGGCCCCCAATACTTTGGTAGTACCCCCCATTTACCCCAACCACACTTTTGATTAATGGGAAAGGTGGTTTCCCCCTTCCCCACTCACCCCTCAACCCTCACATCACTCTCTTGACCTAAAAGTGTGCCCCCCTTGAAGAGACCCTCTTCCATTGGATGGATGCCACTTGGAGCTCATCCAAGTGGGGTCTTTCCTCACCTTCACCTATAAATAAGAGTCTCTCCTCCTCACCTTCACCTATAAATAAGAGTCTCTCCTCCTCACTTCTTCATCTATTCTCATAGCAAGTCAATTATGCCAAAATTTCTCCTCTCTTCTCCCTCTCTTCTACCTCTTTCTCTCATGCTCTCTCATTGTAAATCTTGCTACAAGTATTTGTGGTAACATTTTGTGGATAATAAAGGAAAATTTGGAGAATCTGTGGTGTGCATTGGAAGTCTTCTTGGTGCCTTCATTGTGTTCTTGTGAGGTGATACAATTCCATTTCATTTTTGTATTTTGATTTCACTAGTTTTACTTGGAGACTCAAGCAAAGTATTTTGCTTGAGTGCTATTAGTAGTAGTATTGCTATTGATCTTGTGGATGTTTCTTAATAAGTTTGGAAAGTATTTTGCAAGCTTTTTGGATGCTATCACCTCCTTGTTTCCTTGTGTAGCAAAGGCAAGCTTGGTTGTGGATCACTAGAGGGTTGAAAGAGTGGTTTTAGAGTGGAAAACTCACTCTTTTAAATCATCCAAAGTTTCCAAAATTTATCTAACATTTTTTTCTTTCTTTCTCTCATTTCTAAGCATTGTTATGATCTAGAATAGACATTATAAGCTTCACTTTCATATTCATAAATTTACATTTAAATTGGGGTTTCATTGGGCTTATACTAAGTTAACAAGTTTCTTGGTTTTGTAGCATTTTCTATAAAATACCCCTTGCTGATTTTTATGCATATTTTCAACAAGGGAAAGTTGCTACTTGTTTTGAGCCCCAAAGGCCTCCAAAAGGCATTCTAAAGCTGAGATATCAAATCCCCCTTCTTCTTCTTCTTCTAAATCATTGTAAGCAACCCTTGAGAGTCTCTTGGGTTTGTCTTCTCTCAAGTTAACATAAAAAATCTGATATTGTAATAGTTAGAATTAATTGTCCACACCTTGCAAAGAGATTGGCCTAAGCCATCCTTGCAAAATCATGAAGGCTAGATTAGTTTTATTTTCATGCATTTCCTATTACACTCACCTTGGCCAAAACAGTAGGCTAGTCCTCCACTTGTGGCATTGTTCTGGGGGTTGCAATTTTATTTCCAAGTCTTTTATTTCTTTCATTATACCCAACTTGGCCAAAATGGTAGGCTAGTCCTCCACTTGTGTCATTGTTGAGGTTGTTTTTGCTTTCAAGTAATTTTAATTCTTTTATTACACCCACATTGACCAAAACGGTAGGCTAGTCCTCCACTTGTGTCATTGTGTGGGGTTGTTCTTTAATTTTACAAGCAAGTTAAAAGCATTTCAATTATTTATTTTTGCCCCGCCTTGCAAGAGATTGGCATAAGCCATTCCTTGCAATAACGGAAGGCTTGTACATTTTTAAAATCATTGCAAAAGTAATCATTTTTGTGCTCCACCACTGCCCCATATTCTCTCCCCTTGCCACTTTGTGGATCCTGGGTGACAAGAAAGGGCAAAGGTTGTGAGTTTAGTAATTAGGCATCCAATCGTTATTGTTTTTGTCATCAAAAAGGAGGCTTGAGGAAGATACTTGGGGTGCTAGGTCAGGGATGATCTCACGGCACTAGGTGTCCCCCTTGTTGAGTACACAAGTTCTTTGGATTTGACTTGTGGAACTAGGGCAAGGCCTTGTTTGCCTTGCTTATTGAGCACCCAGCACTTCCTTTTGGTTGAGAGGATAACAGTTTGGGGTAGTCACATAATCTAGGCTTGTATCTATCACATCTAATCCACCTAATCAAAGAGAGACCTAAAATTTATTAAAATCAACCTACACACTACATTCACAACATTTGCAATCTCACTTTCAAAGCAATTTGTCTTTCAAGTTTTGCAGTCATATTTTAAAGCAATTTACTTTTACACTACTTTGACATTTCAAGCAAGTTACTTTCAAGCAAATTTACTTTTCAAGCAACATCTTTCATTGTGGATATCTCATGTTCATTGGTATAGGATCTAACTTCTCCTTTGTATAATTGTAAGATCACCTAAGTGGTTATTCTTTTTCATTATAAGTTTTATTCATGACATGTTTCAATTGTTTCATTGGTAACTTGGTGTAAGTTGAATGCTTCATTATCTAACTATTCTTTAGTTCCTTTTGTATATTTTGCGCAACTAGCTAATTGGTCATTTTCATTGTAAGTTATCTTGCTATATTTCATTTGTACATTTCATTTTGTAATTATCTCAAGTGTAAAGTAATTTCTTTCTTTATTGTTGATAATCCCATAGCATTGTTTATTTCTTGTATAATTGTACTTAGATCTTTTGTTGTAACTTTAATTGGCCCCATTGCCCAACCTTAGCCACTAGTCTTAGTTGAATTTAGGGAAAGCGCTGATTTTCATTAAAGATTTGCATTTGCATTGTTGCTTGCCATATAGGCTAGCTCCCCCTTACCTTTAACAAACTAAAATTAACTCCTAGAATTCATTTAAAAATTCACATAGTAACTAGGGTTTACCCCCCTTGGCTTCCCTAGGAGTAAGCCTAGACGAAAGAAGTTCAAGTCGAGGTGACAGTGGGCTTGAACTTAGGCATTGTGCCTCCAAGGACACACTAAGTGGATTGAGACTAAGTCCACATTTCCAAATGTGTATAAGGACGGAAACACACCCTCCTAGGGTTTTTCCTAGCTAGCTTAGCTTGCCTTGGGAAGTAAAAGGGTTATACCCCCAACGAAGTAGCTCAAACTAACTCTTTAATTTTTTATACTCCACCACCCAATAGTTAAAGGCACTAATCTTCTTGCATTGGAGAAACAAAATCAGTGCATTGGGATAAGTGAAAACACGAGATATTGTGATTGTCTAAGTTGGAAATGTTTGTTTGTGCTTAAGGCTTGCTTGGCCCACTAGGGCGTCTCACTTCTCCAAATTGTTGTAGTAATTTCAAGCTACAGCCATTAGGGCTGCAGCAAACCTCTCTCTACTTTGGTTGTAACTCAATTTTCAACCGTCAAAAGTTGCTAATAAATTGCCCCTATAATCTACTAGCCTCAACGCACTTTTTGGCTGGTTTACCTGTTTGTTTTGTGGGTTGAAATTTTCTGTTGTAGCAATAGTGTGCTACAGCCATAAGGCTGATAAAATATCTCTACAATACTTGTTTATAACAGCCTTGTTTTACTGCTAAAGTCTTGTGCTTTCATACTTGAGTTATACTAGTGATTGCTAGCTTATCTCTTGCATCATTTACCTGACTTTAATATTCATTTATTTTCTGATATATATCTCTGTTGACTGCTGCAAATAGGGGCAGCAAGCTTAACTTGCATGTCCACCTAATCATAAGGTTGCATACTGTTAAAGTTTATGCCATTATTATAGTTATTTGCATTTCAATAGATAACAGCAACATAAGAACAAGATCACTGAGAAATACACATTCACAAGAGACACAGCATTTATCCTGGGAAACCCTCTAAGGGAAGAAAACCCAGCAAAACTTCCTTAATATAAATAGCCAATATAATGCCAAGAGATCTTATGCTAAAACAGAAAGTCCTCTCCCAAGATATGTGCCACTCTCTCTCTCCTTTGCCGGTAACAGATCAGAACTTGTCTCTCAAACTGAGCAAGTGAGTTGTGTTCAAATGAGGCGCTAGCCTCCTTTATTTACACAAGTTCTGGCCAATGTTTTAAAAACCGAAACCGGTACCGGAACCAGTCGAGGGTCCAACCGGAACCGGAACCGGAACCGGTAATAAACCGGTCAAACCGGTTTCAATGAACCGGTTTTTTAAAAAATACATAAAATATTTAAATTTTAACGA
>SNQJ01S0081259.1:20862-35485 GCA_010110895.2 Picea sitchensis
CTCATCCCTGGTGCACACCTACGCACTGCATTCGACTCTGCGCTAATTCCTCCTGAGCTTACGTTGTTCCTGTTTTTCCATCGATGCACACTCTGATCCTGCCATCTTCATTGTTGTACTTGCCATCAATGAAAAGCATACACTACCTTTTAAACATTTGCCAATAGTTTGTTGACAGGTTTGCGGTCTTCCATTTCAAACTTCTTCAACATCTCCTTGATGTATTTGGTCTGAGAAATAAATATTCCTTTGCTAGTTTGAGAAATCTACAACACTAGGAAGAAGGGTATTTCTCCTGCATGGGCATATTAGATAGCCATAGCACTAGACACTCCCTTGTATCTGAGGTCCTCTGCCTAAGCCAATTAGGAATTCCTACCTTGCAATTGCAGTGATACTTGGCCAACATGCCACCAAAAAAGGGAGCTTTTACACCAAATAATCCTTCAGAAAATCCTACTTGGACTCTTGATGAAGGTTAAGAAATGCACAGGGACATAAATTATTTACAAAAGAAGGCACTAACAAAATATGAACTACAAGGTTTGATGGATTCAATTGAAGCTAAGATGGAAGCGATAATGGATACTAAGATGGATGGTTTAAAAGGGGAGAACATGGAAGGATTGAAAAAGTTGCTAATAGAGAGGTCACTTGAAAGTGACAATGTATCCCATGAAATTCATGATGAGGACACAAGGAAGATGAATCAAGACTGGAGAAACTCCAACTTTGGGTTGAATACCAACCACTTTCCTAAGATCGATATGAGAAAGTTTGATGGAAAAGATACAATCACATGGATACTCCAGATGGAGCAGTTCTTTGATTTACATGATGTTCCTCACACAAAAAAGGTATGAATTGCATGTTTATATTTAGAACCCACTGATTTTGTGTGGTATTGATGGATTTGTTATCGCAAATCACTTGTCACTTGTACAATTTTCATAAAAGAAATGATAGCACACTATGAATATACAAGGAGCAATACCTTCTTCAGCCAATTGATAAATATCAAGCAAAAGTGTTTAGTTGTGGAGCACATTGAGAACTTCCAAAGATTGAATATAAATGTAACTAATATTCTAGATGAGCACCTGATTGATGTATTCATAGGAACTTTAAAGGATACCATTCAACATGAGGTTCACCTTTGGGAACCCAAATCATTGGAGAATGTGTTTAGGGTGGCGAGAAATGTTCAAAGTAAAAATCTGGTGATGGCTACTAGAAGGACCACTCCTAACATTTATCGAGAGAATATTGTTGCTTCTTCTAAACCACCTCAACCTACAAGGTTGACACCTCAATAATTGGAGGGAAAAAATAAAAAGGTATATGCTTTAATTGTGACTGCTTTAATTTTGACAACAAGTACAGTAAGGGACATAAGTGTGTTGAGAAGAAATTATTCTACACAGATTGTGAAGAGGAAGAAGAACAAGAAGAACCATCTCAAGATGAAAACGTAGAAGATATTTCTTCTAAAGAGTTGACTCCCACCATATCTTGTAATGCATTGGTTGGAATTAGTACTCCTCAAACCCTCAATATCGAATGATATATCAAAAAGAAAAAGGTAATATTCCTAATTGATTCTGGTAGTACTCATAATTTCATTCACTATAAATTAGCCAAAGCTCTCAGTTGCTTTATATATCCAGCGTCAGAGTTACAAGTAATGATTGCAAATGGAGGAACTATCAATTGATCAAGAAAATGACATAAGATCAATTTTATTATGGGGGAATATGTAATGAATAGTCCAATGATTTCTATAACCATGGGTGGTGTTGATGTCGTACTAGGAGTCCAATGGTTACAATCATTGGGAATAATGGCTTTTAATTTTCAAGAACTTTTCATGAGATTTTCATTGGAAGGAAAGGAAATTGAGTTAAATG
Source organism: Picea sitchensis (assembly GCA_010110895.2). Lineage (NCBI taxonomy): Eukaryota > Viridiplantae > Streptophyta > Pinopsida > Pinales > Pinaceae > Picea > Picea sitchensis. Next base: position 22,770 of record SNQJ01S0081259.1, read on the forward strand.
GTATCACAGGGAAACCCAATAAGGTGATAATATCTAATGGCATGACAAAATTGTTGAAAAAGGGGCATCAGGGTGTAAGTGTACAACTTCACTAGATGTTCAAAATTCTAATCCATCTATTCCCCTATATCTCCAAGGGATTATTGATAAGAATACAAAGTATTTGAATATGTTCCCAAAGGTCTTCCACCCACTCGCGATCATGATCATTCCATTCACCTAATTCCTTGGAGTGTTCCTCCTGACATCAGGCCTTACAAATACCCTTATGCTCAAAAGAGTGAAATTGAGCTTATGGTTGAATAAATGTTAGAGGATGGCATTATTAGACCTAGACAAACTTCTTACTTTGCACTGGTGGTAATGGTACTCAACAAAGAGGGCTCATGGCATATATGTCCAGATTATAGAGAGCTCAACAAGATCACCATTAAAGATACGTTTCTCATTCCTTTCATTGATTATGTTGGCACCATGAATTTCATAGCTAGAGTTAGAGGTTTGTCCAAAGTTTTCAAAGTCATGACATGATCTTGGGAAAATCAAGGCATTCCTAGATGAGTCATAGGTTAGGTTGAATATCATGTCAAAAGGTATTATGTTTCAACATCACCTTTCATGAGGTTAGAGAAGGAACAATAATGAAACTCCATGTCATTGGTATCATTGCAAACTTCAAAAGCATACTTGTTTTGCAAGTTTGTTGCGCAAAGGATTATTCTTCTTTCATCTGTTGTGCATTGCACAGAGGATGTTGTCGCGTAGAGGATGTTTTCGTGCATAGGATGTTGTCGTGGAGAGGATGTTGTCATGGAGAGGATGTTGTCGTGCAGAGGATTTTTTTCGTGCATAAGATGTTGTCGCACATAGGATTTTGTCATGCAGAGGATGTTGTTTCACAAAGGATGTTTCCGCGCATAGGATGTTCTAGCACAGAGGATGCTGTCGTGCATAGGATGTTTTCATGCAGAGGATGTTGTCACGCATAGGATGTTGTCACATAAAGGATGTTGTAACACAGAGGACATTGTCACGTAGAGGATCCTTTCGTGCAGAGCATGATTTTGCGTAGAGGATGTTGATGCATAGAGTATGTTGTCACACATAGCATGTTGTCGTGCATAAGATGTTGTTGCACATAGGATTTTTTCGCGCAGAGGATGTTGTCGCGTAGAGGATGTTGTAGCACATAGGATGTTGACACGTAGAGGATGTTGCAAAGTAGAGGATGTTGTCACACAAAGGATTTTTTTGCACAGAGGATCCTGTCGCGTAGAGGATGATGTCACACAGAGGATGTTATCATGCAGAGGATGTTTTCACACATAGGATGTTGTCACGCATAATAGTTTTTTGCGCAGAGGATGTTGTCGTGCAGAGGATGATGTAGTGCATAGAATGTTGTCGCGTAGAGGATGTTGTCACATTGAGGATGTTGTCCCGTAGAGGATGTTGTCGCGTAGAGGATGTTGTCGCGCAGAGTATTTTCCCACGCACAGGCTATAAGGTGTGCTACGTAAATGACTGGTTTAGTGGTCAAATTAAAGATCACTTTCTGACCAACTGGAGAGGAATTTTGAAAATCCCTGCAAGGTTTTTTTTCGAGGAAAAACCAAGTAATAAAAATGTCTCTCATGTTTTCAAAAGGTGTCACGTATTGGGACATTCAAAGGAATATTTGAGCCCTATTTTTCAGTTTTCATGATTTCCTGTTTGAGACATGTTTTTGCAACACGTATTTCGGCCAGCTGGAGATGAATTTCAAGAAACCGAGAGATGTTTTTCTTAATAACGAGCTTACCTAAAAATCAAATTCTCATATTTTACACAGATATTACATTTTGATAATTACAAGTGGAGTTTTTAATCCAATTTTTCATAATTCCGCCTCCTGAAAAGAAGAAAATCAGTTAAAATGTGTCATTTTCTGTTTGTAACTGTTTCTATTTTGGGAAAGGGGTTGGAGTTCTAAATAGTGAGATGGAAAGGACCTATAGTGCTATATATTGCATGGTCCAAGAGTATATAAGGGTTGGACCCTTGGGGGATTGGATTGTGTATCTTTTTGCTGAATATCTTTATGACCTAAATGTAGAAGTACCGTGCTTTCATGAAGCAGAGATTCATTACGGTGTTGTTTTAAGTATGTATTTTATTTGTAATGCTCATCTCAATAATTTTTTGTTCTTTCCAATATTTAGCTGAGAGTAAATGTTTGGAATTCAACCATCTTCGATGCTCCATTCATACAGTAAATACTTGTTATGTGTTTAAAGATTGCGAGTTCAGAATTCATCCATGCTTGATGCTCTACTCATACTAATCTATATTTTTGTATTTCATCTAAAGTTACATTGAGAAATCATCCTTTGCTATATGCTCTCAGTGTGATGGGATGCCCCTTTCTCTTTTCTTCTTCCATCCAAAATATTTCCTGTTGCTGAAGAATAACACTTACTTTGTATTTGTTCTCTGTGAGTACACCACTAGTCATTAGCTCAATATTTTAATTTCAAAAGTTGACTCCATTTCCCAATGGTACCTTTTCCTTGTTTGTTCCACCAACCATTTTAAAACAAAAACAAACCCATCCTATCGCAGAATATGACATTTTTGCCTTTATTGATGAAACGCTTGAGTTATTACCAATCATTAGAAATTTGAGAGAGCCCTCTTTGGTTGTATAGGTCAGAATACAATCTAAAGTTAGTTGAAACAATTACCTTGGGGTTTTCTTTGATACAACCCAAAGAGATTTTCGAATTCTAATAGATTAATTGTTAGATGAACTACATGGAGAAATCTACTTCACAAAGTTGGATCTTCGTTCAGGGTATCATCAGATTAGAATGAAGGAAGCATATATCCCAAAAACGATGTTTAGAACTCATGAAGGCCATTATGAATTTTTGGTCATGCCTTTTGGAAATACGAATGCACCTTCCACATTCCAAGGGTTGATAAATTCCATTTTCAATCCCTTCCTTCGACAATTTGTGTTAGTATTTTTTGATGATATACTAATCTATATAAAGTCTTGGGAGGATCATGTTCGACATGTTGACAAGGTGCTACAACTACTAAAATAGAAACAACTATATATACCAAACCATCCAAATGTTTCTTTGGGGTGAAGGACAGAGTATTTGGGTCATATTGTATCTCATGAAGGTGTCAAGGTATACCCTAGCAAGATTAAGGCCATGATGGACTGGTCGATTCCTAAAACATTTAAGAATCTTAGAGGATTTGTGGGTTTGACAAGTTACTACCGCAAGTTTGTTCGGAACTATGGAAGAATAGTGACACCTTTAATGACATTAACTAATAAGGATGTATTTTCATGGACTCCAGAGGCAACTCAAGATTTTGAACAGCTAAAAGAGGCGATGTGCAAAGTTCTTGTCTTGACCACACCAAACTTCACAAAAACATTTATTGTGGAATGTGATGCCTTAGGAAATGGAATTGGTGTTGTTCTAATGAAATAAGGAAGGACCCTTGCTTTTGAAAGTTGGTCACTCAAGGGAAAGGACTTACACAAACCCATTTATGATAAGGAAAATATGGAAATAATACATGCATTGAATCAAAGGCGCCCTTAACTAATAGGTAGGTAATTCAAGGTCAAAATAGATCATGACAGTCTTAAATAATTCTTAGAACAAATAATATATTCAAAAGAACAACTAAAATGGGTGACCAATATGTTTGGTTATGATTTTGAAATCATCTACAAAAAAGGGAAGAAAAATGTTGTGAAAGATGCACTCTCAAAAAAGGATGAATATGTTGAGGCCTTTCTCTATGCTATCTCTATCATCCAACCTAATTGGATAACAAAAGAAAGGGATGAATGGAAGAATGATAAAAAAGTGTGGACTCTCATTCAAAGGATGCAACAAGATTCCATTGCATCAGATACATATACATGAAAAAATGATTCACTATGGTACAAATATCTCTTATATTTATGTAAGAACTCCCAACTCAAACAAAAGGTACTTTTGGAATTGCACACCTCTTCTGTAGGAGGGCACTTGGGATTTTTGAAAACCTATCAGAGGATCAAGAAGGAAATTTTTTGGGATGACCTTAAAACTGATGTTCAAAGGTTTCTGGAAGAATGTTTGGTGATGAAGATGCCCCCACCTTAGTGGGTTCTGCCGACCTCCCGGTCAATGGATCTTCAATTTTCCCGAGCTGGAGAAGCTCTTTGGGTTCTTGCTGGAACCTCTAAGAAATAAATCCATGGGTCCTTATGAAACTTCGCCCGTGCGAACTAGCATCAGGCACAAGATTCATCCACGTGATCACTGTTTATGACTACACGCCTATCTAAAAGGTTCTTCATGACCTCGGGCCTCAGGTGGTTTTTCTGCGAGTCACCTTGACTCTATCGATCCCCAAAATCCAAACTGAGAGCCTAGCTAGTGCTAGCTCTGTTCCCCTATTTTCCACTTATGTGACCTCCATCTTCGACCTGGGCCCAACTCTTGAGCGCTTTGGGACTTCACACTTTGCGTCCTCAGAAGTTATCTCTCCTCATTTCTCTCGAAGTTCAAACTCCAAACTCCACTCATGTTAGATCAACGACCCACAAATCCAGTGATCCAACATTTCAGATCCCCTCTTCCTAAATCGGGACTTCGCAATTCAGGACTTCACGTTTCAGGACTTTAGAAGATGACTCTCTTCTTTCTTCCCGAATTCCCGATCTCCAAAACCTCCTTCCCAAATTAAGGGAATCAACGTTCCACATCCTTCTGCTATCCAATGGTCCATATCACTTCTTCATGAATTAGGACTTCACGAGTTTCCGTTACTCTTACCTCTGGCTTTCCATATTTTCGAATCACGAATTATCTCCACATGCGGAGATCAATGTTTCTTCAGATCGCTTCTCGATCAATGGTTGAGATATACCTCGGGACTTCGAGACTTTATCAAGTCCACTCTTGTGCATGTGAAAATCACTAAGGCTCGTGCACTTTTCTTAGATCAGATGACTGTTGATCTTCTGCGTTGTGATCCAACGGCTACGGTCGCCCTCTCTCCCGAGCTTCTGATATTTTCTGTCATAAGAAGGTTTTATAAGTATTCAAAGAGCTTGACCTTTGCTCCTCCTACGAGTCTGATCTCTTAGAATTCGTCTTCACTTTTGGAAAGTGTTATCCCTTATGAGGTTGATCTCCTCGAATATTTCAATCTCCCACACACTCATTGCATTTCAAGGATTTCGTCAAACTTAGGTCAAAGGATTTCTTGAAAATAAATTCTTCTCACCCTCCTGACGTTCCTCTATTCTGATTCTTTGACTTCTTATAGAGTCACCTCAACACTTAGCCAAATTTCATATCTGTGCACTCCTTGCAACAGATTCTTATGCAAGGTTTGAGTTCTTGCGGATGATTGTGCACGTCTTGCAACAGTCACTCTGCACCCCTCGTAAAGGGAAAGTTTTGTGCTATCTCTTTTGAGCTTCAGAATCAAAACAGATTCCGTCAACACACTCCTTGCGTTCTGTGTGCACACTTTGAACAGACTCAGCAGAAGAGAAACAATTGAAACTTATGCAAACATCTCACAATCTCATACGTTCATGATAAAATTCATGCATTCATGAAAACAATAATAACAAGGGATTGCAAACAGTAACAACACTATGCACTTGGATCAATTTCCCTCTATTATATTCATTCAAAATTAAAATGGCTACAACTATGATCAAATAACAACTAAAAACTCAGAAATTTTCTACTAACTCATAGCGGCCTCATTTGGGCTTCCAAAACCTCTATTTATATCAGATGGTTCTTAGGGTTCCCCCCCGACTACTCGTCTACTCGAAAACAAAACCTAACTTCTACCCTAGTTCAGTTAAATTCAAGGCTAGGAGTGAAAATCCTAGATCACTTGTGATCATTCAGCTTCCAAGCATTTGATATTGTTCCATTTTTCAATCAACTCCAAAAGATTCATAGTAACCACCAGCGTTTGAGATTCTGAAATGATTCCCAGGTGTTAAGTTGTCCTGCCACGTGGACTCGTTGACGATGCTCCTACATCATACTCCCCTGGACAAAAATTCATGGACTCCTTTCCATGAGCTCCTGAACCGACTTTCCATGCTTCTGGATATCAACTTCATTTTCCAAAATGGCATCTTATATTGGGTGTCCCTTCCACTTGACCAGATATTCAAAATATGTCTTCCTCCTGGTCTTATTACTATTCCTCTGATCAACCATCTTCTCCATCTGTGGTTTTTCTGCTATAGGAATTTGTTTCTCCCACTTAACCTTCTCTTGATCTTTTGGTCCCTCTGTGTCATCTTTCCTGTAAGGATACAGGTCTGAAACATTGAATATGGGTGATATGCCCACATCATCTGGTAGCTCAATCTCATATGAGTTTGCATCAAACTTCCTCAAGATCTTGCATGGACCTATCTTCTTCATATTTAACTTGTTATATGTTCCCATAGGGAACCTTTCTTTCTTGATATGTTCCAGAACCTGGTATCCTACTTCAAATTGAAGATCTCTGTGATGTTGATCAACTCTGTGCTTGTACTCTTGGCTAGAGCTCTGGAACTGTCCTCTGATATGTCTATGGAGCTTCTTCATTTCTGCAACAAAATCGTCTGCTCCAACACTTATGATCTCACTCTTTTACAGGTCTCTCAACTCAGATACTCCCATTGGTTGCACTCCATACAATTATTGGAATGGGCTCTTTCCATTGCTCCTGTTTGGTGAGTCATTGTATACAAATTCTGCTTGTGGAAGAATCTGATCCCACTGATTATGATGCTCAGTGACCAGACTCCTTAATAAGTTTCTGAAACTTTTGTTTACCACCTCAGTCTGTCCATCTGTCTGAGGGTGATAAGTTGAGCTGAAGGACAAATCTATCCCCAACTTATTCAACAATGTTCTCCATAAATGACCAACAAATTTAGTGTCTCTGTTTGAGACAATTCTCCTGGGTAGTCCATGAAGTCTCACAACTTCCTTGAAGAACATATTTGCAACATGTGTTGCATCACTAGTCTTCTGGCATGGGATAAAGTGTGCCATCTTTGAAAATCTATCCACCACCACAAATATGGAATCACATCCTCTTTGCGTTCTTGGTAGTCCCAATACAAAATCCATGCTTATTTCATCCCAAGGCATCTCTGGTATTGGCAATGGTTGATACAATCCAGTGTTATGTATTTTACCCTTTGCATGTTGGCGGATTCTACATGTGTTCACAAATTTTATCACTTATGTTCTCATACCTGGCCAATAGTATGAACTTCTCAACTATGAAATTTTTTTATCATGGCCGAAATGTCCAGCCAATCCTCCACTATGTTTTTCCTTCAAAAGGTTATCCCTCATTGAGAATTTTGGTATGCACAATTGATTTCCCTTAAACAACAATCCCTCTTGAATCATATACTTTGTCCACTGGCTCCTCTATCCCAGCACAGGATTTGCACATGCTTCATATTCTTCCTTGAAATATGGATCATCACAATGCATATCCTTTAGGTGTTCAAACCCCAAGGTCTTCACCTGAAACTCCTGCAGAATCAAACATCTCCTGTTTAATGCATCAACAACTTTGTTAGCATTCCTAGCAATATGTTTTATGACAAAAGTAAAATTTTGCATAAACTCAATCTACTTTGCATGCCTCTGATTAAATTTTTCCTGCCTGGTTATGAATTGTAAAGCCTGATTATCACTATACAAGACAAATTCATGTGGGACAAGGTAATGTCTCCATTTCTTCAAGGCTTGAATTATGGCATAAAACTCCTTATCATATGTGGACTATTTTCTCTTAGTCTCATTCATCTTCTCACTGAAATAGGCAACATACCTATTATCCTGGCTCAAAACTACTCCAATTGCAACTCCACTTGCATCACATCTCACTTGAACAAAATTTGGTAAGACCAAAATTGGTCATTCTTTAATTTTATCCTTCAATATATTGAAGCTCCTCTCAGCCTCCTCCGTCCATTTAAAATACGTGTTCCTCTTCTTCACCATATCCATCATTGGTGCACAAATCCCATTGAAATCTCTGATGAACTTCCTACAGAAACTTGATAATCCATGGAAGATTCTTACCTCAAACACACTCCTTGGTGATGGCCATTCTTTGATTGTTTTCACCTTCTCTAGATCCATCTTCAGTTCATTTGAAGAGATCACAAAACCCAAGTAGATGAGCCATGTCTTCATAAAATAGGACTTCTTCATGTTTATCTACAACTTCTCCTAATGTAGTATCCTCATCACTAGTGTCAGGTGTCTCAAATGCTCCTCGTTAGTCCTGCTAAAGAGCAGTATATCATCCAGATATACAACCACAAACTTGCCAATGAAATCTTTCAGTATTTCATTCATCATCCTCATAAAAGTAATCGGGGAATTTTTAAAGCCAAATGGCATAACAAGCCACTCATACAAACATTCATTTGTCTTAAAGGTTGTCTTCCACTCATCACCTTCTCTCATTCTTTTTTGGTGATATCCACTTTTCAAATCTATCTTACAAAAGAAATTTTCTCCACTTAAATAGTCCATTAAATCATCCATTCTTGGCAAAGGGAATCTATACCCCATGGTGATCTTGTTAATGGCTCTTGAATCTTTACACATTCTCCATCCTCCATCCTTCTTTGGACTCAACACAATTGGCACTGTGCATGGAATCAAGCTCTCTCTGACCAAACCTTTGTCTAACAATTCCTGGACTTGGTTCTTTAACTCCTCATTCTCTCGAGGTGTTAGTCTGTATGTTGCTTTGTTTGGTAGACTTTATCCTGGTATCAAATCAATATGATGGTTGATACTTCTGATGGGTGGCAATAAGTTAGGCAGATCATCCACCACTATGTTAGAAAAATTATCCAACAATTCCTGAACTTCCTCAAGTAAATCATCCATCGAAGTACTTGTAAGGATAACTCTGGGTTTCCTCACCACATCAAACTACATCTCCTGTTCTTTATTAACTTCTTTTAGGAGTTCCATCCCACTCATTAGAAGTATGCTTGTGTTTCCTTCCTCTTTCACTTTCTTCTCTTCTATTGGCAACAACATGTGTGTCCTACCATTCTTCTCCAAGGTGTATGTATTCTTCCTCCCATCATGAATGACATTCCTGTCAAACTTCTATGGTCTTCCCAACAAAATATGACATAGATCCATGGGAATTACATCATACATAATTTCATCTCTATATCCTCCTATCATAAATTCAACCAAGCATTGTTTAGTGACCATTACCTGGTGTCCTTTCTGCAACCATGAGACTTTGTATGGCTTCATATGTGCAGTTGTATCCAGCTCCAATTTCTCCACCATCTCTGTGGATACTAAGTTATCAGTGCTCCCACTATCAATTATCACCTTGCATACTCTGTCTTTAGTCTTGCAAGTTTTCCTGAATAGACTGTTCCTCCGCACTGGCTTTCCAACCTCTGCCTTTGGTTTTAAGAGAACCTTTCTCAACATCACGAATTCTCCATCCTCTGCTCCTTATGCTTCAACATTCCTTCTCTGTGATTCTGAAATGTGAGCTTCACCTCCTCCTTATTTATTTTTCTCAGGACATTCCCAATACATGTGCCCTATCTTTCCACAAGAATAACACCTTACTTCTCCTCCTCTGCTTCTTCCTCTTCCTCTAGAAGAACTTCTTCCACCACCTTGTCTTCCTCCAGAACTTCCTCCTCTTTCTGAGTGACTGTGTGATTTCTCAATATCGTCTTCGGATTTATGTGCCTTGTCATGGGAAACTCCCTTGCTTTTGTTCGAGGTTGGACTTCTACCTCTTCCTCCCTGGTTTTGTTTTCTGGTCAACTTCTCTTCTTCCTTCAATGAAAATTGATAAGCGTCCTCCACTATCCTTACTGACATCATGTTGATATCATCCTAGATTTTGTACCTCTGGCCATTTATATACCTGACAAATTTTTCTTCATCTTTCTCTCTTTGTCCAGTTTCAATGTTCAGCTTGTAGAACTCCTCTGTGTACTCTTTAACTGTCATACCCTTCTGTCTCAGATTATGCATCTATCTGAACAGATTGATCTGATAATCTTTGGGCATGAATTTATCTTTCATCTTGGCTACCATTCTGTCACAATTCTTTATCTTTTGTTTTCCCTTGCTTCTCCTCTCAGCCTAAGTTCATCCCACCACAGTGTTGCATGTGCTTTTAGCCTGGTGACAACATGTCTCACTCTTTTCTCCTCATCGACATCTTCATAGTCAAAATATATTTCCATGGGTCTTATCCAATCTAGCAGCTCTTCAGTATCCAAATTGCCTTCATACATTAGGACCTCTATCTTGGCTCTAGCTCCCAATCTAACAACTTCTCTCAGTAGGCGTTCTTCACCAACAGTTTCCCCTGCAACTTATTCGACTTCTAATTCTTCACTCTCTGTGTTAGTGAAATTTTTTGTCTTGGACACAAAGGTACCTAGGCCTGCAGGTAGCATGGGAAGCACTCAAGTGCAGCACGGGAGAATCCCTTTTCCAGTTGCAAGTCAAGCGATCGGGAAAAGTGTTGGTTGTTAGCCGCCGAGATTCAACTGCAAAGCAAATCAATGGTCATCGGGTTTTAGGGGCTGTCAAGTTACCCAGGATTTAGCACGAAGGGTAGCGCCCATAGTTCAAGGCAAATCCAGGTTGTCTGATCCAAATGGACAGGTGGCGGCTAGTCGGCGTATCGGGGATCGGTGTTTCGGGATACAAGGAGCCTCCCATTCTCTACAGCTGAAATCACCGAAATGTCGGAAGCACCTTTGGAGCTGAGCCCACGGTCCTAGCCCCGGGTCACATCAATATGAGCCTATTAATGGGGGAAGCCCCCTTTATAATAGAGAATACTATCTGGGTCGTTCATCTAAAGGACGCGCGGCGCACATCCGTGTCATGTCGGCATTCAGGAGTTCGAGGGGTAAGCTCACCTCGTCATTTCACCTCTCGAAACCTCGAATCCTGAAACGCCGAAAGCGCCCAGGATTAGGCCCATGGTTTTGGCACCTGGTCATAGAGGAGAAGGCCTAAAGGAGGGGCGCTAATGTTTATCGTTTGGCAAGACGGGTCCCAAAAGCACTGAGAGCGATCTTAGTCGTTCATCCTCGAGGAACACGTGGTACGCGATTAGGTTCTTCTCCTTTTTGCCCATCGTGATTTCAAATCATAAGGAACAACTATCTCATATCCCTGAAGCGTGAAGCATCGAAGATGTCTCGGACCCGGGCCCGGAGTATTTCCGAAACAGTTCAGAACCGTCCGATCAGTAGGGGGACGCGTGGCGATCGTTAGGACCTCCCGAAATTTTTCCCATAGCGATTTCGAAGAAAGAAGACCCACTATTTCCTACCCACGAACCCCAAAATGCCGAAAGCACTCTGGAAATGGGGGTAAGGTCACAGCCCGTGGTCACTCGAGAAAGAGGAAAGTGTTGTACAAAAGGGAGGCCAAAAGCGCCGAATTGAGTGTCAGAAAGGGAGCACTGTGTTCTCCAGACCCCGATTCGACATGATCTAAATCCCGGTACCTGCTGGGAATGAATGAAGAAGAGAGAGAATGGTTGAAACCTCGCCTCACTCATTAATTATGAAGTATGGATGTTCCAGCTCAAAGTCTACCCGAGAAGGTCCCCTGTATTGGTTCTTTTCACGGAAGCCACGCCGAGTCCTCGACTCGCCAGGAAAATCTGCACACGCTAATTTAGCATTTAAAGGCTCAGCTACCCCCTGGAACGAGCCATGCATAATTAAGGTGGAATATGACAGGGGAGTTGTTGTTGGGAAAATATACCCTACGGACTAACAAGCTAGGGCTTAAACTTGCATGCAGATCATGACCTCAAATAAAACACTTTCAACCTATCACCCCAATACTCAAATCCCTTTCTCACACACAAGCATGGGAAAGACCTACTAACCTTTTTATATCGACCTTTGATGTAGATCCTCTGTTGCGCTTTATCCGCTTGCTCTCGCTGCTCCTTCCAAAGACAATCCTGCAATCAAGACAAAACACTACGCATGCATGTTATTTTTCTATCTAAGGGTTAGAGATTAACATCAATCGAATAAATATATATCACTCATGTATTGGGACGGGAAAAGTATCCTTTTATTAATCTCAAGATGAATCAACTTACAATAAGTATAGAGACCGGCCATCGTTCCTCGATCCTGATCCTGGGCTCCTCCTCTTCTTTGTCCTCCAACTGCTTTGCTTGAATTCTCCTTAAGCTTGAGGAAAGGCTAAAGGGTTGGGACAAATGGATTCGGCAATTGGGCAGAGTTTCTTTGCTATCTTTTTCCTCTTCCAAATAGTACCCCTACCCCTTCTTTTATAGGCTAGAAGGAGCTAGGTTTTTGGACAAACTCTCGGCCATGCATGGTTGGGAGTTCCAGTTAACTGACCCAAAGCTTTTCGTCCCGTCAGAAACTTTCCTGTTTTTGTGCTTTGTTAGGTAAACACGGGCTGTAATGGGCCAGCCAGTGTTCCAACGCGTGCAGTAGTGGGCCTACCAGCGTTCCAACGCGCCCAGTAATGGGTTAGGGCGCGGGTTACTTAATTTAAGAGGTTTTTCAAGGTTTTATTCAGCATGGCTTTGGCAATGAAGGGCAATGAGTTGGCCTGATGCCAGGTAAGCATGGATGGTGCAATTTAGGG
>SNQJ01S0081260.1:0-17496 GCA_010110895.2 Picea sitchensis
GTTCTATTGTATACGCTTAAACCCACACAAATTTGTTTTCTGTGTGGAGTCTGACCAACTTCTGGGATTTGTTGTATCACGTCAGGGGATCAGGGTAGATCCTTTGAAGGTGAAGGCGATCCTCAACCTCCCTCCTCCTTTCTCACTCCGCCAGCTTCAAAGTTTGCAAGGGAAGGAAAACTTTTTACGTCGTTTCATCGCAAACTATGTTGAATTAATGCTCGTATTTACTTGACTTCTGAAGAAAGGTTCTGAGTTCGTATGGGACACCACTGCCAACAAAGTATTAGAATATTTGACACTGATTTTAACCCGTACCCCACTACTTTTCCCACCCGATTATAGTCAAGATTATTTCCTTTATCTCATTGCTTTGGTCTCTACCATTGCCATGGTTCTAGTCCAAGAAGATGATTCACATGATTCACATGTCATTTATTATTTGAGTCGGAGTCTCACGACTACTGAAGCCAAATAATTACATGTTGAAAAATTGGTCTTGGAAGCTGTTCACACTTTCCAATGTTTCCATCACTATATCCTATTACGCAAGACCACTGTAATTTCCAATTGCAACCCTATGCAGCACATTCTTACATGCCAATTGCTAGGGGGAAAATACTCCAAATGGATAGTGATTCTCAAGGAGTTTGACTTAGAGTTAGAACGCACTAAGTCTAAGAAATCCTTGGTGTTTTCCGAACTGATATGTGACCTTCCCGACACTGAGACAAAAAATGTAGAAGAGGATTCTTTACCTGATGAATCCATTTTTATGATCAGTTCTGATGACCTTTGGTATGGATATATCATTATTTATCTCCAGACTTAGACTTTCCGGACCGATCTGTCTAACATTGATCATCGTCGTATACGTTACTAGACCCGTCAGTATATTATCCTCGGTGACACTCTTTATCGCCGTGGGTTTGACTCCATTTTTCAATGATGTCTCACCTATGATGAGGCTAAGAAAGCTTTGAATGACTTCCATTCTTGAGCATGTGGTGGTCACATGTCTAGGTATGCTACTGCACAAAAGATCTTACAAGAAGGGTATTTTTGGCCTTCTTTATTCAAAGACTGTATTATTGCCATCCAAAAATTCCATGCTTGTCAAACATACAACAACAAGACACGATCTCATCCTACTCCTTTACACCCTGTAGTTTTCGTTAGACCTTTCGCAAAATGAGGCATTGATTTCATGACATGTAACCCTCACTCGGTCAGGGGGCATGGATACATCATCGTAACCCTGGATTATTTCATGAAATGGGTCAAGGTGATGCCTACATTCGATAATACCGGAAAAACTACAACCCTATTCATATTCAATCATATCATCACACGATTCGGAATCCCGCAAGCTATCGTCACCAATCACGGTAGCCATTTTCAAAATTTCATGATGTCCAAGCTTACCGAAAAGTTGGGTCTTCGACATGACAACTCAAACCCCTACTATCCACAGGCCAATGGCCAAGTTGAAGCAATAAACAAGGTTCTTATCACTATGCTTCGATGGATAATAGGAATTCACAAAACAAGTTGGCACATGATGCTGTTTTCAGCATTATGGGCCTATCGAACATCCGTGAAGTTAGCCACGAGATTTACGCCTTTTCAATTGGTGTATTTTATTGAAGCTATTATGTCGATTGAATGTGAGATACCATCATTGAAGCTAGCCATTGAACTTCTCCCCAACACTTCTACTGAGGAAGAACCTTCTCCTAAACACCTCTACCGAGGAATAACATCTATTGTATCCTCGATGCGTTAGATAAAACCCGGCCGTGATGCTGCTACCCTAGTTATTGAAACCCGTAAGAAACCCATAAAATCCTAATAATGGCAAGCATGTCAAGCGTGTGTTTTCTAATTTAAGGTGATCTTGTTCCTCTCTATGAACAAGATCGCGGATTTACTATGGGCCGAAAAATTTGAGGCTATATGGCGAGACCCTTATATTGTCAAACGAGAGTTGGAGAAAGGAGCCACGAAAGAAGTGGATTTCATGATGGCATTCCTTTGAGTAAAACCCATAAATGGGATTTACTGAAGAAGTACTATTCTTAGACCATCTTTGCATGAGTTCTTGTATTTTAATTGTATCATACTACTTGTGTGTCACTATAGCTTGCTTTTGTCGTTAACTGGTCTCTTCCCTTATGTGACAATGTGTTTGATTACCAGATGTCGAAGTCTTCGCTACCTTATATTGGCTTTGCCGATGGTGCTAGTCGCAGTAATTTAACCCATCTTATGTTGCTTGGAAATCCATGCACTCCAATGAATGAACTTTATCACCAAGTACAGGTTTGCCTCTACTGCAACCATTAATATCACGTAATATAGCACAACCATCAATTGTTGATCATTGCTATTTCACTTGGATTTGGCAACTCGTTGTGAAGGACTTGATTCGCAGCTATTAGTGCTACGGTTAAGTAACATCTATACTATCCTAAGCCCTACTTTGTTACAGGTGTATATTTTAATGAATTTGCCTCTTGGAACGCTATTTTGATTATATTGAGTACCAACACATTCCTATATGTCTAAATATCCTAACAAATGCATTATCTATTTATGTG
The DNA here is from genome assembly GCA_010110895.2 of Picea sitchensis. NCBI lineage: Eukaryota > Viridiplantae > Streptophyta > Pinopsida > Pinales > Pinaceae > Picea > Picea sitchensis. The sequence continues at coordinate 2,601 of SNQJ01S0081260.1, forward strand.
TTAGATAGACATTTGGGTCATTTATAACCCAATCACATCACATGTTGTGGCTATAAAGCAAAAGTAAGCCCCAGAGAAACCTCTACGTATATATATAACGATTAAATGTTTTACAAAAAGATGTTTCCCATCCAAAGACCAAAATATCAAAATATGAAGTTTATGGATTCTACAAAATAGCATCATGGATACCACTTTCATGGTAGCATATCATCACTTCATCACTGCGGCACCCTAAGAAGAATTTAGCTATGGAACTGCATAGTTCACAGAGATGGCAACATAACGCCTCGATCTCAAGTTTGATCTGATGTTTGGGATGTCCATGTCAAACCTCTAGGATTCTTCCTCGACGCCTATAGTCAGCAAATAACTCCATCCTCGCTATTATAGTTGCTTCATCTATGAACTCGAGAGAGATGTAACTGGCTATCGTGTGGCCCTACATCTGCATGGTCAACATTTTTTGATTAGTCATTGATAGAGAGCAAACATTCCATATTCTAAAAATTTAGGAAAAACACCATAAAAACAAAATGTTTTTCTTACTTAGATCCCCCCACTGAAATCCCTCAGGTAGAACCAAATCGGGGTCACCTCAAAATTCCAAACCGGCATGTGTGTAATCATCTATCATCAATATTTGAGGCCCCAACAAGTCACAATGCATTGTTGTATTTGATAATGGGGCTCGCTACATGCCGAGCCATGAGATCACACCACCTTTCATCCGCGGATCCCGTGGTGCCGTATACCCCAGCACTCTACTTGTAGGCGTAAATGAGGGACTCTTTGTAGAGAGAAAGACACTAAAATAGATCCATACCCAATCTCGTTTCAAGTCCCCTTTTTCTTTTGCTAGCTATACTTCACTCAGAAGAAGACCATCGCGACCAATTGAACAAATGAGGTCTGTGTATCCCAATGCACATAATCGGGGTGTATACGCCTTTGTAGGGCCATATATGGAGATTCAATCCCTACTATATGTGAAATGGTAAAAAGAATGGTCTAGAGAGGTAAATCCTGAAAACCTCTGATGGATACCTTACCTTTGCATCTCTCGGCCTAGGGTTCACAGTAGCAACAAATGTATTCGCTCATCGAGCAGATTCACCACCTCTGCCTCCTGTTAAGGTCACATGTTATCCATGATAGGATAATCCCGTCAAGAAGTAAATGTATTAAATATCCAAGGAAAGAACGTGGACACCCACATGAGTCAATTCCATCGTCTACATCCCACATGTGACCCGTATTCTAGTAACTCCTTTCGGGCTTTGGGATTCATGCCCCTGATTTTAATTTTTAAAACTGCATATCAAGGGCATGGATGGCGTGCCCGCTGATCATTCATAGCCATGAAGTTATCATCCTCGTGTTCTCTTTCTATCCACTCCAACATATTTGCAATTAAAATACCTGCATGGAGATGAAAAAAGGAAGTTAGCATCTTCAATCGTTTCTTTTGAAATTCTTTTTGGTCAAATGCATGCATAAATTTTTGGGTTTCAGCCACCATAGATGAAGTTTTAGTACAGTGCAGGGTTTCCAAAGGTGAGCCATAGGGAACCTACAAAAATCATTGATTTTCAGATGTCCCGATACTAGTTAAATTCTCCAAGGACGGTTCTTAAATAAGGCGGTGCCTATCAAAAACTAATCCAAAACTATCTTTTTGAATCCAAAATAACACCAACTCCATTGAAAAGTAGAGAAATTATTTTACTGCAGTTGGATTCGAGGCCATTTGTTGAATGGTCATATGTGCTTCTCACAATCGACATCTAAAATATGAGGTAAAACCGTGGTTTCTAGACAAGTTTTGAATAAAATTCAAATGAAATAGAAATAAGAGGTCTTATCCCCTTTTTATGTCTATTTTTTCTTTTTCTAATAATATTTTATGTTATTTTAATGCATTTTTATCATAAACTAATAGTCTAATGGTCCCCGACTTTTATTTTTCATAGATGGAAAGATTAAGGTCCTGAACAATGCAATATGAATGTCTTTTCTTGATTCTCTTTTCTGTTCATTACATATACCAACACTTTTTAGGCTCTTTCGTAAAACCTCGAGCTCACTTTTGTTCGTTCTCATGCTCAAAATTCAACGAGAACACAACCAAGTATACTTCTGTCATATTTTCGTACTCGGCCATGGAAACACTTAAAAGAGAAACCCATGGAGTATCCTTAAATCTCTTTACACTCCATAAAAACGAAAAAGATTGTCGAACGACCTTGTTCTTTCACCGTAAAAAATTTTGAAGAAAACATTTGATGGGTGATAGCTTATCACTTTTTCGTCCCATCAAACTAATTTACAAAAAATGAACTGAGATATTTATCTTTAAGTGTTTTTCAGACTCTTATGTAAACATGAAAACCCCCGAGTTTTCTATCTTTGGACTCGTTAAACAAACATCAAGATTCCACATGGAACAAAACCACTCCTTCTTAGGGTTATTTAAACATAGTCTGAGGGACTCCGTCCGGGTTGGATGAGCTTCACGTCCGGAGCATGTTATCCTCCTCAATTTTGCATAAAAATAAAGAGGTACTCTCATTTAAAATGGGGAAATTTGGGAAAGAAATGTGTCTTTTTATCCGTGTTAGTGGTAGTACTTAGCCACTCTTTTGAACATGACACCCCCTTCATCATTTTGTCCAGGTTGGGAAACCCATTTTATCTCTTTGGTTTGACTCCTTTGTAAGTCCATATCTTGGGTCATCTTTTGAGCTAATACTCACAATACCCATCGGCTGTCATTCATATGTTCAAGAGAAGTCCAAACAAGCCCCTCTTTCGAAATACTCATCTGCAATTTTCAATTCCTACCATGTCGGCCTTCCTCAAGTACCGGCCTTCAACTGCTTTCATACTTTGATCTACCCTAAATGTCTTACTTATTTCATGTCATTGATGGGGATACATCATGGCCCTTGACGCAGTCTTTTTCTCATTAACTTCAACTCGCCATCCATGAATGAGACTCTTAGAAATCATTTAGTTTCTTAAAGCATGCATGCCTCAATGGTAGATTTCTTTGCTTCGACAAAGGATTCTACACTTCATTCATCCCTCGACCAAAGATTCCACAAGTGTCTAACTTCAGCTCATTTATTCACATTCGCTGGATTGTACTAAGGTACCTTTGGGAGTCATTGATATCAATGGTGATTTCCCTCACACTTACAATATTTCTACTAAAGACCCGATCAAGGGTTTCTACCATGTTCGACTTCTCCACATGTAATCACATGGTTAGATTCAGACTTACTTAACGAGTAGGATTGAAGACTCCCCGGATCTCTACTCACCTTGGTTCAAGTTGATGGAGCATTTATGATTTGTATTGACACATAGATCCAATTTGTATGTCTCATGGATATGTCCTGATTTCAAGTTTGTTAACACATAGATCCACATTGTATTCTTTGGTGGCTATGTATCATCTTGGCCGACATGGATCCATAGTGTATAATTGGCGACCATGGATTGACATTTATGAGCCAACCATTTTATAGTCTAAGCAATGGGAATGTCTACCTCAGAGATAGTATAATATTGTGTAGATGCTTGAATGTTTGCGTGTTCCTCGACAGTGCTCCCTTGTTCCCATTAATAATAATATACATTTTACAGCATTTTGGTCATTGCGAGTTGCGTTCTCATACTTTTAAGGAATTTTGTTTTCACATTAATATTTTGGTCACCCTAATGATGATTGTACAAGCATGTGTTCAAGCTTCCCAAAACAATCTTTACATGAGGAAAATGACTGAGTTCTTCCCCTACAAGGCATGTTTTTAGAATGATTTAATAAATGATACAGGGACAAGCATGAATCCTTTGATTTTCAAGTAGTCATTTTATGCCCTCGGGCGCTACAGGTTTTCGCAGGATGCTATATAGGCAGAGTGCGTGGCGTTTGAAGCTAAAGAAAAGAAGAAGTTCATGAAGTTTCTAGAAGGAGAATCTTCTAGGATGTGAGGTGGCATCCATATGGATTGGATCCTACTCGCTTCTGTGATTTGGTGGATTAAGGTCATCCTTTCAACCACTTCTTAACCTTCTCCTATATAATGATGTGTTTATCATGGAAAGGGGTAAGCAATATTGAGCAAAGAATTGCTGAAAGAATAGGCTAAACACTGTGTGAAGGATCCTGATACAATTGATGCTTGGGGCCTCTATTTGTCCATCAAGCTTTGTGGACCATCTTCATACAAATTCAGAGCAAGTGTATGTGTGTTGGAACAAAGGACCACTAAAAAGGGAACTTGTGACATCAAGCCATTTTGGTTGTATCTTCCACTTTTACTTAATATGATATTGTGACATGTTTCTTTCCCATAAATCATTAGCGTTTTATTACATGAGGACTCCTTTGATCACATGTTTAGGTTTCTATTGAATCTACAATTGTTGCTTTCTTTACTTTGGTTGGTTTGTGGTCATTGCAGATCCGATCTCACAAGAGCACCATCCGATCTCACAAGATAACGGAGTAACCAGGGAAAACAAATATATAAGGAAGTTATATCTAAAGGTATGCCATCCATTCCTTCTTTGGTACTAAATCTACCGGTAGCAACTTAAGGAAAGTGTCATATTCTGTTCTTTTTGTTCTAGATCTAGGTGGATCTAGAGAGATTAGTTTATGTCCATATTCACCAATTTTATCCAATTTATTTTCATCATATTGAATGTGTCCACCGATCCTAATAAGACAAAGGCCAATGTCCCTACCCATAGCTATCAAATTCGTGATCTCAAAATTAACTTGTATTGAGGGATCCTCCTCGCATCCTGCTAAAATTCCTTGATGAAAATGAAGCCAAACAAGTCATAATAGAAATTCATAGAGGAGTATGTGGAGGACACCCACACTGGAAGGCCACGACTCTCAAGATCCTATGCTGTGGTACCATCGACTCCACCCTCTTTCTCCAATATATTTTACTTCATCAAGTAGGGTCCTCGCAATGAATGTCAGAAATTCTGTAAGAAAACATGTTACTATCACTTAAGACCTATCACCTAGTGGTCCATTTCCCTAACAATGGGGTTAAACTTCATAGGTGAGGATAAATCCATCCTCCAATCGAAACATAAGTGATTCTACTCTAATTAACTATTTCACCTAGTGGATTGAGGTTGTTCCCACCAAGAACTCCATTGACAAGGTGATCATGAATTTCATGGAAACCAATATTTTTTCCAAATTTGGTTTCCCCAACAAGATTATAACAGAAAATTCCTAACATTCAAGTCTAAATCCATGATCAACTTCTTTGTATACTATAATATTTCCTTTTGATACATTCCACACCCTATTACCCTTTAAGGAATGACTCAAGAGTCAAAACAAAAAATCTCATCGTGATTATCAAGAAGTTGTTGTTGACCTAAAAACAAGAAATCCCTGGGACTCTAAGATCAAGTATGCTTTGTGGGTCAACATAATAAACACCAAGAAGTCTTTGGGAACCTCGCTGTTTCATCTTGTCTATGGTGTAGGCGCAGTTTTTCCCACCCAACTTGGTATACCACCTAAAATTCTTGCAGGAAGAGACTGAGGAGACAAATGCCATCCAAAGGAGAATATTCCATATTATAGAGGTTCAAAAAAAGAGAGGAGCACTAAATTAAAGGACCAAGGCATACTAGAGAAAGATCAAATCAACCTTTGACAAGAAAACCAAGAAGGAGATATTTCAAGAAGGTGACTTGGTCTTGAGGTGGGATGCCGTGAAGGATGGCATGTCTAAGCATTGTAAGTTTGATAAATCTCCGGGTTTGGCCTCTTTAAGGTGGTTGAGCTTATGACAATAACATTACTTTATCTCTGGTAATAATCTATAATGATACATAGATCTCGTGAGGCCTAATAAATGGGTGCTTCCTAAAACACTATTTTGTTTAAGGATGAGGGAAGGTCCCTCTTGTACCATAGATTATTTCCCTTTGTTTTGCATTTGATTAGTTAGTTGTGTACCAAAGAATCCATATCCCAACAAAAGCATTGGGGTTTATATCCAAATTTCACTTTCATAAAGACTCCATAGCCCAATGAACCGCTATCTTCAACGCTAATTTCGTGAGATGCATGGCTAATGTGACAGAACAGAGGTAAGAAAGGAGGTGGGATAGCATAAATTCAAAGGCACCTGGACCATTATTCTTAGCACATCGCAGGAAGTTGCTATATCCCCAGCTTTGGAGCCAATGTTGTAATCCTAGGGTCCGCGACCCCTCGGCCTCTCATTCCCTATGCCTTCATGTGAAATATCTCCTCCTTTAAAGTTGGTCGAAGCCAGCCCCGCTTGTTCAATGGCTTGGTTCTCCTTATTGTCTTCCTTTTGACTAATTCCTTGTGCATAGTTTTTCCTCGCTTTTCCTCGAAGGATAAACACATATCGATCCTGGGTTCAATTACTTGTAATTCTTGTTTTCCACCAATTGAGCTTTACACTGGTGGGTCGACTAAGCATGTTGTATTCATAGGAAATAACCATGAGAAAAAATAGACATCTATAGCAACTCCATTTTAGGGACTTATAAGCAAACAAACAAATTCAATTTTCAATGGTGGAGATACCATGTACAGTTCAAGTTAACGACTCTCGTGCATTAGCAAATTTAAAAGTTGCAAAAATATTTAATCTAATTCATATGGAGACCATGCCAAAGAACATGACACTTATAGACTGAGGATAAATGGCATTCATTTCAGGCCACCACATCAATCTGAGCCCATACTACTCTAGGAGTTTATATAAACTCCGCGATGCAAAAAATCCCAGACTCGGCGTCAAGATATTAGTAACCTATCCAATAGACTTTTGTGCTCATCCATGGAGACACATCGAAGTATGGCCCTGACGTATGGAACTCATTTTTGGTCATTTGAGTCCCATCATTTGCTCATTTTTAAGTGACACATGTCACTCCCCTTTTTTGACACATCAACAACTATGACATCACATGACATCAGGCCACCATGTCAATACTTCACAACATTGTCACTTTGAGATTTTTCCATTCAAAGAAAGCACATTTCTCCAAAACCCGAAGCCCCTCAAGTCCAAAAAATATTTAGATGCTAAAAATGGCTTAACATAGGTTTAATTAGTGATAAGAACACACTAATCACTTCATGAGTTCAACACTCTGGGAGTTATATACACTTTGCACTCAAAATCTCTCTAACTCCAAAGTGTCACACGTGGCACTCATCCATCAAAGACACATGCCACCCTTCTTTCCATGACACATAAACGATATGACATTAGGCCGCAACATCAGATTCAGGAGATCATCCTCAGGGATCGGAGAACAATATCCAAAGGCCTTAACTCAAAGTGTCGGCTTAACAAGAGACGCTTTTACGCCACTTTGGGAGTAAGTCACTTCAAAATATTTTCATGCTCCTCTTTCAAAAGCTCCCAAGCTCTAAGAAATTTGTGCCATCACTAAATATTGCTAGGGGAGTTCTAACTGTATATGATAGAACTTTAGTTGTATGCTAGAATAACAGGTTACTTCCAAATCGCAGATCGAGAACACGCATTGATGACCACTTCCACAAGGGATAGAAAATTTCTAACATTAACATCCTAGAGCTGTCTTGTAATTGAATCCATGGTACAGCTAGGAGGTAAGTGGCAGTTGGTGGTGAATTATGGGATTCAGAGTACAGGGATCCAAACCACTCTCAACAACTTCCACAATCATGTGCCTATATCATGTCTAGGGTCTAATCCGAGAACAATGTGTGGAAACAAACTCATGCTAAGCTAAATTACCAAAGGGAAAAATCAATGAGGAGAAGAAGAATGGTAGCAGACTGTGACCAATCCATCACAGAGAAAAAATGAATGTAGAAGACTCCAGGAAAAATAATTTAATACTCTAATACCTCTTCCTTAAACTGATAATGTGAAAAAGCTTCCAAATACAACCAATTATCCTCCAAAGGGTCTCTAAACAATGCGATGCATACTGCTGTTTCATTGCAAAACTCACTCCGCCAATTCTAGTCTTTTTTCTGCCAATCCCAGTTCATCCCAGTGCATACATCAGTTTAGTTTCATCACTAGTGGTAGTTTTTAATTATTCAGTTCAAGAATATTTTTAGTTTAAAACACAATAAGTGGTCTTCTATGTGTGATAAGAAGCACTCTTTTTGGTTAAGTCAAGTGTGAATTATACATTGCTGTACTCCAACAGTATTTTAGTCAAGTTAATAAATTGTTCTACAATTGTTAATGTAGAGATAAGTCTCAGTCCCAGATGGACGAGAGCCTCTGCAACTCTGATAAATATGCAGTTTCTGTTTGTTTTAAGGGGTTGAGTTTTTGGGGAAAGAGATCAATACAACATCTGGTTGGACCCATTTTACGCATGGACTAAAGCTCTCTACCCGGTGAAGATACTATTGATGACATTTTTTTTGTGTCCAAATTTGTATGTGTTTCTTATCTTGAATACAGTTTTGATTTGTGCGAAGTACATTTCTTTTCCTTCAACTATTGTATAACTTGTCTTTATTAATATGCAACATGTGATAACAACTATGCTTTGATGAATATTTTTTTTTTATTGCAACCTGTGGGAGTAATTGTGTTTTTGATACATGTTTAATATCTTGAAATGATATTTTGAGTATTGAACTTCTTGCAACAGATTATTCATTGAGTGGTTTGTTGTTTCCTTTATTTTTACCTCTATTATTTCACTTTTCTGTCATTAGTGTGCCACCAGCCAACTAGGACCCTCATCCTTATCATTTTTTGAACCCAACCATGCTCTTGTCTTGGTAAAACCAACCCTCTAACTAACCAAAAAAATTAAAAAACCAACCATTCTAAACTTGAGCTGGCCTAGCTCTTCCCTTTAGCAGTCAAGTGCAAACTTTAGGACCAACAATGGCCTTTCTCTTTAGGGTAATACACAAAGTGACAATGACAAGGAAGTCTTCACTGTACCTGGAATCGACGTTGTCCAAACTCACTCAAGCTCCTTGGAGGGTAAATCCATGTTCGTTATGTGGAAGCTTGCACCAAGGCGTAATTCCGTTAAGCAGGTCGTCAATGCAACTTTTCCACTTTCTCTATCTTATCCCCTTCTTACATTGTTCCCGTGACATTGGATTTCATCACCAACTAGTGCATTCAATGTGACAAGGTTTTTTTTTTCTTGCTTCCTATATTTTTAGCATGTGTAGTTTGTTTTCCAGACTCTAGGTTTTTAGCAGACTCTAGGTTGGATTTGTTTTTAATGACGTCAGTTACGACAATGACCAATGAAGAAACCCCTACTATGGGGGAACCTTTTGTTTTTCCTTCTTACGGAAATGTTGGTCCTCCTTACATCACTACTTTGAGCCTTTTAGGTCTCACAATTGGGTTACCGATATGGTTGTTTTCCACTTTGGTAATCCTAAATACAACAAGTGCTCCGGTTGTAATCACTTCATCCCATGAGCATCAACCTCATGTTGATCCTTCTCTTTCTTCACCTGTAAGACATTCTTCACCTTCTTAACCAGTAATATATTCTTTGCCTTCTTCACTTGCAAGGTATTCTTCCATTTCATATTCTTCTCCTAGTGAAAGTTCTAAATCTAGTAACTCGGTGGATATGAAGAAGAATAAAAGGAAGATTAAGAACAAGAAAAATAAGAAAGGGTCCAAACTTCCAACCACTGCCAGACATGTGTGAAAACAACTAGTTATTGATAATCATGTTGGGAGTGTTGATGATTCCAAGATCACCCAAACAATATGTAATCCCAAGTACCCTTGCAGGCTTTGTAAGGGTGTCCATATTCTTAAGGATTGCCCTGGTCTATCCAAGGTTATAGAAGCATGGTCTACATTCCCTCGCCATCCCATGTCGTCAACCTATGAACAACGTGTTGATGACCTCCCATCAACTAGTCAAGATATCATTGGGAATAAGAAAAGTAGAGTCAAGTTCCCGTGTATGTTATGCAGAGGGAGTCATCAAACTCACCTTTTCCCTCATATGGAAAAAGCCTTGAAATTACTGGAAGACATGACTATTTCCCAGCCTCAACTTTCGACTTCTTACCAAAACCTTACTCTCAACCCACCTGTATTTGATGGCATGATCAATCCAGTCCCTTCGTCGATTAGTCTAGTTGATCAGGTAGTCAATATGGTCACGTCCTTAGTTGAACTAGTTGACAAAGTGGTTGATCGGATCCCATCCTCGGTCAATCCCAAGTCTCCCATTAGAGAGTGAAACCCAAGTGGTCGATCTGTTTCCATATATCGACCCCATTCTCCCCTTGGAGAATGAAACTCAAGTGGTCAATATAATCTCGTCATCGGTCGATCCTACTCTCCCACTAGAGAGTAAACCTGATACTTCCCACATTTTTCTTGTTGACACATACTTTTCCGTTTTGGGGGGTATTCCTCCTTATCCCATGGAACCCCCTCCAAGTAATGAGGCCATCCTTTTTTATTAGCGTGCGCTAACTAGACCTCTTCTTTCCTCTCACAATCCTTTCAAGATTACAATACAGGTTTGTGGTCAGGACGTTCCTTAGATGATGATAGATGAAGGTGCATCCATTAGTATTTTGTCCTCTATTGCTTGACAAGATTTGGGTTATCCTCAACTTGTACCGATTACACAAAATCTATTATCTTTTAACAGAAGAACCATTCAACCTTTACGGACCCTTCCTCAGTTTCCCGTAACTTTGGGAGGGAAAACTGTCTTTATTGACGTCATGGTAGTCCAAGACCCCTTGGATTTAGATTTACTCCTTGTGCGAGATTATGTCTATGCCATGAAATATATTGTGTCCACTCTTTTTTATGTGATGTATTTCCCTCACGATGAAAGAATTGTGACTATTGATCAACTTTCATTTGTTGGCCCTGACTTGACCATGAACTCAATGACCCCCCTAAACGGTTCGTATATGCATACGGTATCGCCCCCGCCACAAGACAATTATGTGGCGTTGTCTCCCATGACTTCCCATGCCGATGAAAATGAGCCTCTCGCTGTACGATCAATCTCTTATGACTTAGATCTGATAATGGACATGGTGATATCTTTGATAGGTATTTTAGCACCTGATATCCTTACCCTTATCGTGACCCTTGACATGTCTTCCTTCCAGAGTGTGTTTCTTCCATCAAGTGAAGATCTCTTGGAAGCCATGATCGAGTTTTGTCCCTTGAAATGGTGTCCTTATAGATCATTGTTCTATTGGAAGTCATTATCAAGAAGAGTCTATGGAGCATGGTTTTCTGATTTCAATCTCTTTAAAAAATGAAACCAATTACGAGGATAGTTTTGCGTCTCTGTGGAAACCTCGTTAAAAAATGAAACAGAGGTCATGAGGATAGTTTTTGCGTTTCTTTGGAAACCTCGTTAAAAAATGAAACATAGGTTATGAGAATAATTATTCTCCTATGTCAATCTCATTAAACAATAAAACAAAGGTCTGGGTATTGAACCTGGATTTTCAAGCATAGTTCTTGTTCCTGTGTCAAGCTCATTAAAAAATGAAATAGATTTTTCCCCCTTCTTTGGTTGAGTCAAATACTTTGTTAGGTATAATATTTGAAGCTTCATTTCATCCTCCTATTCTATTGGATGAAATGAAGATTAGGGGGAAATGCTTCGGCCTCTAGACTTCATAAGTCAATCTGCTAGCTTCTTAAGCCGGTGGAAAAGTACCAACCATCCCTGGATTATGCGTTGGGAAGCCGCAAGAATAGTTTTTCTAGTTTCAATATTGTATAAAAAATAAAACCAACTCCCTCAAGCATGGTTTTCTCTAGTTCAAGATTTTTTAAAATTGAAACCAGGTCCAAGCATAGTTTTGTTTAGTTTTAAGCTCGTGTAAAAATAAATCTGTCCCAAGCATAGTTTTTTTTTTTTTTAAGCTTGAGTAAAAATGAAAACAATCCCAAGCTTAGTATTTGTTCTTTCTCGTGCTCGTAAATCAATGAGAATATAACCGAGTAAACTTTTATCACTTTTTTGGACTCATAAAGGCTATACGAAAAAAGAACCCCCCTGGAGTCCTCTTTAAGCTCTTTTAAAAGTCCCTAAATATAAAAAGATTGTTGAGCAATCTTGTTCTTTTCACGTTTGTAAAAGTATTTGAAGAAAATGTATGATGAGCGGTAGATTATCTCTTTTTTGGTCTCATCAGACTACTTTACGAAAAAGGAAATTTTGGAGTTTTCTTTAAGTCTTTTTCAGACTCTTTAAACATGAAAATCCCTGAGTTTTCTTTCTTTGGACTTGTAAAACAAGCATCGAAAGGACCATATGGGACCAAACCACTCGTTCGTTCGTTAAAATTACTCTGAGGGAATCATCCAAAGGATGAGCTTACATTTCAAGCATATGTTATCCTCCTCAATCTTTTGTAAAAATAAAGAGGTACTTGCCAGAACTGGTGGGGGGGAATTGGGAAAGAATTGTATATTTGTATCAGTGTTAGTGGCAGTAATTCGCTCTTCAACATGACACCCCTCTTCATTATTGTATATGGGTTGGTAAATCCATTTGTCTCTCATTTTATCATCCACAAATCTGTATATTGGGTCCTCTTTGAGTCAATGCTACCAAGACAATTGTCGTTTCGTTCATATGTTCAAGAAAAGTTCAACCTAAACAATCCTTCTACCGAGTCGACGATCTGCAGTGCTCAAACTCTTACCATGTCCACCTTCCCTGAGTCAATTTTGAATCACTTTATACTCTGATCTACTTCAAATCTGTTACATATTTCATTTCATTGATGGGGGATACATTAAGGTCCTACTGTGATGAGTATTTTCCTATCAAATTCAACTCATTTTCCAGGATTTAGACTTAGAAATCATTCAGTACCTTGGATCCTAAATGCCTGAATGAAAGGCTTCCTCATTTTCAATAGTGGGTTCATATCATTGGCCCCTGATTGGAGAATTCCATTGAGTGTTCGACTTCAACTCATTAATTCACATTCGTTGGATTGTACTAGAGTACCTTGGGGGTCATTGACCGATACTTGTTAATGGTAATTTCCCTCGCACTTGTTAATGGTATCCATTAATGACCGGTAATCAAGTGGTTTCTACCATGTTCAACTTTGACACTTGTAATCACATGAATATATTTGTACTTCGGGACGATGGAAATGAAGACCTTGGATACTATCGCATAGATCGAGGTTGTGATGGAGTATTCATAAGTTTGTACTGACACATAGATCCATCCTGTATTTGATCCAGATTTTATGGACAGAACAGAATACATACAGATTATTAACAGGTGCTTAACACAAAATAACAGAGATACAGTAAAACTGGTTTTCTATTCAATAACGAAATAAGCTGAAACTGTAAAATGCAGCGGAAACAAGCTTGCTGGAATGGTGGCGGCTTATCTCTGAGAAGAGATGTGATGGCTGTGTGCATTCGCAAGAAGAAGATTACAATGAGGCTCTGAAGGAATTTTTACAATAAACAATAATGCCAAAAACCCTAGACATACAAAAACCTAACCCTAAGAGTTGAAGCGTCGAAAGTCATGTGGGCCCCGTTTGGATAAGTTAGTACATCAACTTCCTGAGTTCGTAACTTTTGCATATGATCTCCGTTTTAGGTGTGTGATAGTCTATTTGAAAGGTATCGTCAAGGAGATTTATTTTGGGGGATCAATCATTCCTTTAGCTATCCTTGTGAATATCGATCCCGAAAAACCTTCATTTAGGCCCTCAAAATGGCCCTGGAAGTTAAAACTGCTAAAAATAGTAAATTGCCAAAATTGTCAGAAAATTGTTTTGAGCCAGTTGGAAAAGGTGGGTGGCCAGCGATATCCATCTAGATCAATCCTCCATCCTTAGGAAGAAATGGTCTCCATTTTGTTGAGGTCCCCCATAAGATGAGGAAATTTCTGCTGAATTTGGCTCTGGGTGAGCCACTTGCCTTGGTGCAGGAGCTGCCCTGCTTTAACGACTCGATAAAGATGGATCCTTTTTTGTCGAGTGCCCTTGGTATGTGTTTCCACAATATAATCGTTGGATGTATGTTGTATGCAATCGGGTTTGAGATCTGTTGGTGTCAGTTGTTCTGCTACTTCTGAGGTCTCCAATAATGGTGGGAAATAAGGGTGAAGGAGATCCATGTTGAACACTGGGTGTAGGCCAAGGAAAGGAGGAATATTGAGCTCAAAAGAATTATCCCCCATGGCCTTGGTGATAGTGTACGACCCATAACAGAGTGGGCGAAGCTTCTGATGGGGTCCTGTAAGGCATTCTTTCTACAAGTGCAACCAAACTTTGTCGCCCACCTGAAACTTATGTGGCACTCAATGTTGATCATGGCTTTGTTTTTACTTGTCATTGAACTTCTATAGGATATCTTGAACCTATTGGTAGATGTGATGGATCCTCTCAATGAACTGGGTGGCCTTTTTAGCTTCAGTTGGAGCAGGAGATGAGTCGGTCGAGGTGACTGCAAGGGGAAGTGAAACATCTATGGGACCCAATGATTGGAATCCCAACCCCACCTGAAAGGGGTTGTGGCTGGTTGAGCTATGAAGGGCTCGGCTGTAGCTATGATGGACATAGGGGAGGATCTCATCCCATGTGCAAGGTTTCTTTGAATTATACATGCGAAGGATATGCACAATCATTCGATTTACAATCTTGGTTATGCCATCTGTCTGGGGGTGGAAGGCCATGGATTTGGTGAGCTTGGTGTCCAGCAGTGACCAAAGGCTCAAACAGAATGTGCTGAGAAATCGACTATCTCGATCTGAGACAATGGTTTGTGGGATTCCAAAATGTACCCAGACTCATTCAAAGAAGAGCTTGGCAGTGGCCTCTTCTGTGATG
>SNQJ01S0081260.1:17506-30209 GCA_010110895.2 Picea sitchensis
TGTCGCTTGATCTCCTCATTCTCTAACAAAGAGAGGCAATATACTGGTCCATTGGGAAGAAATGCGTCGGGGGTCAGATCAATGGGGTGCTTGACCTGGCAGTGCAGAGGTACCCCTGTAGGTGAGGAGAAGATATTCGAGTATTCTTCCATGACCTTATCTACTTTCTTATGTTGTGTGGAGAGGTCAGCTGCAAATACCCTATATGTGGTTGTAATCTTTCACTTATTCTGAGAGAGAATCATGAAGAAGACAAACTTCCCCGTCTGAGATATGACCTTCCTGCATTGCTTAGTAGAGATCAAGGAAATAACACTAGGTGGGACTGCCTCAGGTATCCTGTACAATTTCTTGTTCAAATTAATAATAACACTATGAGGCCTAGACTCATATACAACATGACGTTTCCATAAATAAGGTTGGCCTAAAATAACATCACAAACTTCGAGAGGAGCAACATCACGCAATACCTTGTCTTCGAAGGGCTTGATGTCGTACGACAATCGACATTGTTGGCTTACACGAAGATCGATTCCTTGGCAAAGCCATCCAATGGTGTAGGGTTGTGGGTGCAGTGTTGTTGGCAGGGCCAGCTTCTTGAAGGCCTCTACTGATATGAGGTTCTTCTGGCTACCGCTATAAACGATGAAGTTCAGCGGGGTGCGTTTTACCCACATCTATGAATGGAAGAGGTGCTCTCCTTCTGGATCGTCTGGTTCACTAGGTTGGATCTTGGTGGTAGCAATGGTGACACTGGGTTCCATGTCAATGATCCATATTCCCCTTTCTGGTTCTTGCTCAGAGTCAAAATCTGCATCTGATTTAGAGGATTTCACTTCGGCCACCAATGACTTCTTTGAGCAACAATCAACAATGTTATGCCAAGGGCTCTTATGGAAGTCGCACCACTTCCCAATATATTTCTTTGTCTTTCTGGTGTCCTTCTTTGCTTACAGCTTGGACTAGTTGTCTTGATACTATCCATCATTTCTCTGTCCTTTGTTCTGTGGGTTGGAGCCGCCCTTTCCTGGCTTTTTTTGAGGGGTTCCTAGGCCTAAATTGCCACATCTTTTGTTTGAGCTTCTGCTCAATTTTCACGGCATATCGGTAGGCTGCGCCCAAGGATGAGATGTCCAGAAATTCCATTTCAGTATTGATGTACCTATGCAGAGCACCATGATACTTGAGAACCATATGTTGCTCCAAATATTTGATATCCAGCTTGGTGCGCAAGGTATGAAAGATATTTGTGAAATCTTGCACTGCTTGGTCTCTTTCTTGCCGTAGTGTGGTCCATTTGGTATACAAGTCGTCATAACTTCCGAAAGGGTAGTATTGTTCCTTAATAGAAATCCTAAAGGATTCCCAGGTGGCCGTGACTGAAAATAATGAGGTTTCCTCTGTTTCCTTTTGCTCACAGAAAGTTTCCCACCAATCTTTGACATGGGGAACGACTTTGAGGAGTGCAAAAGTAATATTTTCTCTATTCAAAAAGTTATGGATAAAAAAATACCCTTCTAGTAGATTCAACCACTTGTCTACAACATCTACGTCTATCTGACATTCAAATATAGGAATATCAAAGTTTATTTGTACCTTGAAGGGGGCGACGCCTCCGTTCGAGGAAGATGTGTCGCCTGTTGGTAGCCATCGAAGTATTTGCGTGAAACTATCCATCATCTCGTTCCTCTGTTGCGTGAGGGCTTCCTCAATCAATAGTTTGAAAGGATCTCTAGTCCCATCATATTTATTTTCTCCTACCATGAGAGGTCACTTGGGCGTGCGAGAGCTTCTTTCCTCAAGAGAAACGAGCTCGACACCCAACTCTTTGTACTCCGACCTTGTTGGGGACATGCATTAAGACGACAAGGAGCAGACCGCTTTGATACCACTGATCCGAATTTTATGAGAAGAACGAAATGAATACATATTATTAACAGGTTTTTAACAAAAAATAACAGAGATACAGTAAAACTGGTTTTCTATTCAATAACAAACTAAACTGAAACTGTAAAATTCAGCAAAAACAAGCTTGCTGGAATGGTGGCGGCTTATCTCTGAGAAGAGATGTGATGGTTGCACACATTCGCAAGAAGAAGATTACAATGAGGATATGAAGGAATTTTTACAATAAACAATAATGCCAAAAACCCTAGACATCCAAAAACCTAACCCTAGGAGATGAAGCGCCAAAAGTCATGTGGGCCCCGTTTGGGTAAGTTAGTACATCAACTTCCCGGGGTTGTAACTTTTGCATATGGTCTCCATTTTAGGCGTGTGATAGCCCATTGGAAAGGTATCTTCGAGGAGATTCATTTTGGGGGATCAATCATGCCCATGGTTATCATTGAGAAGATCGATCCTGAAAAACCTTCATTTAGGCCCTCAAAATGGCCCCGGAAGTTAAAACTGCTAAAAATAGTAAAATGCCAAAATTGTCAGAAAATTGATTTGAGCCAGTTGGAAAAGGTGGGTGGCCACTGATATCCATATGGATCAATCCTCCTAGGAAACAATGGTCTCAATTTCATTGAGGTCCCCCATCAGATGAAGAAATTTCTGCTGAATTTGGCCCTGGGTGAGCCACTTGCCTTGGTGCAGGAGTTGCCCTGCTTTGACGACTCGATAAAGATGGATCCTTTTTTGTCGAGTGACCTTGATCTATGTGTCCACAATATGATCATTGGATTCCTATTGTATGCATTTGGGGTCGATATCTATTGGTGTCAGTTGTTCTGCTACTTCTGAGGTGTCCAATAATGTTGGGAAATAAAGGCGAAGGAGATCCACGTTGAACACTGGGTGCAGGCCAAGGAAAGGATGAATGTTGAGCTCAAAAGAATTATCCCCCACGACCTTGGTGATAGTTTACGACCCATAACGGAGTGGGAGAAGCTTCCAATGGGAACCTGTAAGGAATTCTTTCTGCAAGTGCAACCAAACTTTGTCACTCACCTGAAACTTATGTGGCACTCGATGTTGATCATGGCGTTGTTTGTACTTGTCATTGGACTTCTGTAGGATATCCTGAACCTAGTAGCGGATGTGCTGGATTTGCTCAATGAATCGGGTGGCTTTGTCGGCTTCAGTTGGAGCAGGATATGATTCGGCCAAGGTGATCGCAAGGGGAATTGCAACATCTATGGGACCTAATGGTTGGAATCCCAACCCCACCTGAAAGGGGCTGTGGCCGGTTGAGCTATGCAGGGCTCGATTGTAGCTATGTTGGACATAGGGGAGGCTCTCATCCCATGTTCGAGGGTGATTTGAATTATACATGTGAATTATATGCACAATAATTCGATTTACAACCTCGGTTTGGCCATCTGTCTGGGGGTGGAAGGCCGTGGATTTGGTGATCTTGGTGTCCAATAGTGACCAGAGGCTCGACCAGAATGTGTTGATAAATTGACTATCCTGATCCAAGACAATGGTTTGTGGTATTCCAAAATGTACCCAGACTCATTCAAAGAAGAGCTTGGCAGTGGCCTCTACTGTGATGCTCTTCTTGTAGGAAACTTGTGTTATTGGGTAAATCGGTAGATGTGGACATGAACTAATCCCCCTAGATCCACCTGGATCTAGAAAAAAATGAGATGGAACAAGATGCTTTCCCTAAGTTGTGATCATTGAGTTTACTACCAAAGGAGGAATAGATAACATACCTTATGAATCACTTCCTTATATCTTTGTTGTGCCTGCTTCACTCCAGTTCTCTTGTGGAATCAGATATGCGATAACACAAGCCAACCAACGTGAAAGCAACAATAGTAGAATTCATTGACAACCTAAACATGTGATCAAGGAGTCATGTAATAAAATACTAATCATTTTATGGCAAAGAGACGTACCACTGTATTATATTAATGAAAAGTAGAAGATACAACCGAATTGCCTTGATGCTGTAAGTTCCCTTTTAGTGGTCCTTCGTTCCATCACACACATACACTTGCTCCGAAATTCGTGTTGAAACAAAGTTGATTTTTTCTTCCCTAAATCCAAACTCAATTATTCTCTGGTTATGGAGCTGCCCTTAGTTCTAAAAATAAGTCTGAAGTCCTCCGGGATTTTTGGGTTTCGACTATTCCCGAAGTATGATTTTTAATAACAACTCCAAAGTCCCAGTACTGAAATTTTGAAAAAGTGATTGTTTAAAATGAGTTAAAGCGATTTAAAAGTAATAATTAAAAACGTTAACGACTTCCCAAGCCTTTCGCATATTCTTTTTCGGCCATCTGCCCAGCCATGCATCGAGCCACATGGAGGAAGAGTTCACGAGGAGGCACGAAAAGAATGAAATAAACAACATGAAATCGCTATAATAAGGTTTTATACAAATGCCATGTCACCATTTCGGGTTTTCGGCAATCAGGAGTTTGGTCGACATGAATGTTTTGACCACTGCCCGTTCTCCCGAAACCCGAAACCCGAAATCGGGGTTTCGGGACTTTCGGTGGCTTACGATGCTCTAAAATCGCACTGTTAGCCACCGAAATCCAGGAATTTTGGTGGCTAAGATACCCTTATTTTCGGCCTATTAGCCACCGAAATTTCAGGTTTTTCCAAAAACACTGCCTGTGGGGAAACTCACTTTTCTCAAGCTTAGAGAGGTCATTTTACATGTTTGAATAGTCGATTGACATCTACAGATCCTAAGATTTCCAGTGGTTTATTAAGATCCTAATTTAGATCTTGGGAAGGTAGGAACAAGTTCCCTGTAATATGGCGCTGCAAACATGGCCTAGAAATGTAGGAACTCACCCAGATTTTAGTTAAATAACTGTCAGTTCATTTCTCAGTCGGTTTTGAGGTTGTTTCTCATATGTTATACACTGGAGGATTATAGATGATATATCTCTTTGATGATAAAGGGACAAGTGGGGGAAAAAGACACACAGGAGTAGTACTCCTGGGTTGTAGCATTTGTTTTCCTGTTTAAATAAAAGAGTGAAGAGCCATTTTTAATCTACAACAGAGATTCTTGTGATTTTGTTTGGAGAGAATGTATCATTGCTTTGTTCTCGCATCATTTCACTTGGTTTTATTTCCATTTTTTTCTCGATTTGTGACTGTGTTTGTAATGGAATTCATCCATTTGTTAGATGCTCTATTGCAGGACATGTTATAGGTTGTTTCTTGTAGAGATCTGAAGGTTCARAATTCATCCTTGGATAGATGCTCTGTCCCAACCATMTYTTTCCACTGATTTATGCTTGGAATTCACGCATTGATAAGTGCTCCTTGCATTTTGATATGTTTTCTCTCTATTCTTCTACCATACTTTTATAAATCCTTCTCTCTATAATCAGGTTCTACCTCACCTCTGTTCCATGGATTTCCATCGCCAAAACACTCTTATTATTTGCTTGGTCATTTGACTCCATTCCCAATGGACTACCTCCTAGTCCAACCCACCAACCCTAAAAACCCAAAATTTTCTGTTACCCATAGATCTGCCCACTGTTAAGCTTATTGAATATCCTATTGTGACATATTTTCGAGAGATCCCTCTCTAGTTGGAAGGGGCAGTTTCCAATCAAAAGTGGTTCGAGGTTATCTCGGAATTTACTTGCATGCAACCCAAGTCAAGTCTGAGTGACAAAATTTATTTCATTTAAAATGTGCTAAGTCTTGGCTCTATTACAACCTAGAACCAACTCTTGCGACAACATTTTCTAGTGCCGTTGCCGGGGAACGAAGAAACGAATCTTTTCCCTGGGAAAAATGACATTGACACTTTCTTTCTTTGATAGTGAAAAAAGATTGAAAAACCTTCTAAGGCTATTTTTATCCTTCACTTGGCGACTCCACAATAAGTAAACTAGCTTTCAGCCGAAAGAACACCAGAAAGAACTTGGACGACAAGCAGATCTCGCCAGTATCTGATCCAGAAAAGATTTTAAAATCAAGAAGATTTCTTAGACAAATCGTTTTGCCAACACATACTATCTATCAAACTAATTCTACATGGTCGAATGTTAGAGGAATACTTGAGAGATATGTCTCCCTCCCCCTGTCAATCGATACATGCTCTTTTCCCGAAGTCCACACTCCTACTACCGAATGCTTTGACGAATGTCCTCTGTATCCTGATTTAACCCCCGTCAATTCTCCGATATATTCGTCTTACAAGCTTGGAGAAACAAGTTCTCTTCATCTTGGGCCTTCTTTTTCCAGTTTCCACTGCCTTGACAATCAGTTCCCCACAACCTTTCTGTCACATTCAAGTACACCCCAAGTTTCAATCTAAAATCTATCAATGGCTATGCATGGAGGTGCGGGGGCTGGAGGCGGTGTTGTAGGTGGTGCCGCAGGAGGAGCGACAAGAAGCCAAGTACCACTCCCTGGAATTTTTTCTAAGGTGGCTACCAGATATGCCCCTCTTGTCATCCTGGTTCCCCTACAGGACCTTCCAGAAAATTACATGAAAAATCTCCAAAAATTTATAGGGGTAGGCGATTTAACCGCACAAGAACACATCAATTTCTTTGAACAATTCGCCGATATCCTAGGACTCGAACATGAAGATGTCTACTACAGACTCTTGGTACAAAATTTCGAAGGATAAGTCAGAACCTGGTTCCAAGGTTTAGCAACGGGATATTTAAGGTCATACAATGACTTGAAAGTGCTTTCATCAGGGAATGGGGAGAAAGAAAAGATCACCTCTATTATCTGACTAAATTCGGGGCTCTTAGAAAGAAAAATTATGAATCAGTTCTCGAGTTCACCCAAAGATTTAATAAATTGTACAATAAAATTCCCATCGAGGTCAAACCTTCTCAGCCTACAGCAAAAGTAACCTTCATTAGAGATTTTGACCCTGATTTCACCTTACTATTAAGAGAGAGGAGATCAGTAGACCTCACCAAGATGCAAGATTATTCCCTAGAAATTGAATCAAACATGATGGCTTCAAGAAAGCTAAAATCCAAAACGGAGGCTGGGAACAAGGAAACCAAAAGATACAGAGAACAAGGAGGATCTTCTGGGTCAGGGAGATCTTCGAGAGACAAAATGGACGACATGGCTAGGATAATTAAAGAATTGTCTAATAAGATTTCAAAAATGGAATTAGATCAAACAAAAAATGACCATTTTCCCAGAAAGGATTTCAGAAGGAATCCCAATCCTCAAATCCCACAAAGACATATTAAGAATGAAGATCAAAAAATCCCAGCCCCCCTTCAAGAGTGAAAATTTCATTGGAGAGGAAGATTTAGAAGATTTCGAGGAATTAGAGGAAGATATAAACAATATGGGTGATGATGAGCCACAACCCTATTTATCGAGACAAGATTATGAAAAATTCTTAAATAAAGAAAATAGATTGGAAAATGACCTAAACAATAGTACTTCTGAAGATTTGACCTACCAGAGTATTGCCGATGGTATAATGGCCGAGCTTCAACAAAAGTACAATCTAAGGCCTAGAAACAGGAGTGTTGCAATCGCCCAAACAAAAAATATCTTGCCGAGGAGCGAGATAGATGAGATAGTTTCAAAAAATGTTGAAAAACAGACTGAAAAAACTAACATAGCGGACACACAACCTACCAAGACTAAGGTGTCTGAAACACCCACAGTCAAAACATAGAAAGTGAAAGTTCCTGCAATGGAAACAAAACCTTCACCACAAAGGAAAGCTGATAAGAAGGGGACCAAATCTCAAACCATAGAGAACGAAAAAATTGCGGGGAGTTTCAATATGGAAAATGAAATAAATAAAATAAAGATTCCCATACCTCTTGTCGAGTTGGAAAAAAAATCCATCTACATAAAACAATTTGCCAAGATGATTAGTTTTTCATAAGATGAAAGCCAAGATGATGTCATTAACTTAGAATATGACAAACCGAATATAATTTTCAGTCCTCATTTCGAAGGTGCCAAAGACACCGTTGCCCCCTTCTACATCACGTTAACCCTGTTCGACCAACTACTCCACAACTGTATGCTCGATTCTGGAGCATCCCATAATGTAATGCCTAAAGCCATTATGAATAAATTGGGTCTCGAAATTACTAGGCCTTATGGAGATTTATATTCTTTTGATTCTAGAAAAGTTAAATGTATATGCATGATTAAAGACCTGGTGGTAAATCTGGCTCAAATACCTGCGAAAAGCATTCTCATGGACATAGTGGTCGTCGATATCCCTCCAAAATATGGTATGTTGTTATCTAGATCCTAGGGTGCCAAGTTTGGGGGGTCCTTCCAGCTTGACATGACATATACTACGATCCCAATTTTTGGAGGACAGTTCACATGCCTGTACAGAGAGACCAGGTTAGCGTTCACGGTAACTGATCCGCGCAACCCGAATAATCACCCTGTATATATTGTTGATTAGGATCTAGGTAATTGTATCTTATCCATTGACGATGAAATTGTTTTAGGTATAGATGAAAGATGTATAGAAGAAAAAACAGAAAAAGAAAAAAATAAACAAAATGTATATAGCACTGTTGTGTGGAAGATGTTTTTTGACAACGCTTCATCTTACTTTTGATCCAGAGCAGAGGTGCTCCTTGTGGCCCCTGATAATCAATTCGTAATCCCTTTTTCCTATAGACTCTAGTGGAATGTGGACCACACTAATAATGTATGTGAGTATGAAGCCTTAGTATTAGGGTTGGAAGCCACTAGGAGAATGAAAATAAAAAAACCTCGAAATCTTTGGTGATGCCGAGCTAATCGTAAAATAGGTAAACTGACAGTACCAAGCCAAACATTCTAGGATGAAGTCTTACAGGAATTGCATCTGGGATCTAATCGAAAATTTCTTCTCCTCTGTCAAAGTCCACTACATTCCAAGAAATGAAAACCAACAGGCCGATGTGTTAGCCAAAGCAGCCTTAACCTTTACACCTCCCACCGATTTCAAACTAAAATATCATATACAAATGAGACACCGACCTTCCATACCCAATAACATTCAACACTGGCAAGTTTTTGAGGATGATGAACAACTGCGTAAATTTTTAGAATCGATAGACGAGTTTGCCGAAACTCGTGCCGACCAAGAAAACCAAAATGATCCTGTTTGGATCATGCAGGAAGGGGAAGACCCCCAGGAATTTCATGATAAAATCGCCAATCATCAAATGCTTATTATAAAAAATAACTAGATCCCCAAGGGCCTGATTCCCTTGGAAAGGTTATTTAATCAAGACGATATCCCATTAAGATCCACCTTACAACCTCAACCTGAAGAGGTTGAGGATTGTGACATAGGTACCAAAGAAAACCCTCGGTTGGTGAAACTGTCCAAATACCTGTCCCCGGAAACCAAAATTAAATACGTTGAATTTCTTAGAAAACATAAAGACATTTTCACTTGGTCTTACGAAGAATTGAGAACTTATGATTCTTCTATAATCGAACATAAAATTCCTTTGAAACCGGGTGTCAAGCCTTTTAAACAGAAGCTCAGACAAATAAATCCTATCCTTCTACCAGTAATTGAAAAGGAATTCAAAAAACTCTTGGACACCAAAATCATCATCCCACCAATATATTCTGAGTAGGTGTCTAATTTAGTTCCAGTAAGGAAGAAAAATGGCAAAATCAGACTGTGTGTTGATTTTAGAAACTTGAACCGATCATCACTCAAAGACAATTATCCATTGCCTAAGATGGACCACATTTTAGAGAGAGTAGTTGGAGCTAACAAAATGTCAATGATTGATGGTTTTTCAGGTTACAATCAGATCGCAGTACACCATGATGATAAGGAAAAAATGGCTTTCACTACCCCTTGGGGTACCTTCATGTACGATAAAATGCCTTTTGCATTGATGAATGCAGGGAAAACCTTCCAACGAGCCATGGACATTGCATTCATGGGTGAGAAAGATAAATTCCTTATTATCTATCTCAATGATCTGACCATTTTTTTAAAATCTGATGCGAAACATCTAGTACACCTGAAGCAAACTTTCGAGAAATGTCGTAAATTTGGTTTATCCCTTAATCCCAAAAAATCTCATTTCGCTATGCAAGAAGGTAAGTTATTGGGTCATGTAGTGTCAAAAGACAGAATCGAAATCGATCCTAAAAGAATTGAGGCAATAGATACTATAAATATCCCTAGAAATGTAAAAGAAATCCAATCCTTCCTAGGAAAAATAAATTTCTTGAGAAGATTTATCCCTAACTTTGCTGAAATTGTGAAGATGATCACAGATATGTTGAAAAATAATAGTGAGATGAAGTGGACAAGTGAAGACAAAGCATATTTTCAATGAATCAAAAAAGTTATCAGCGAAACGCCAGTCTTAGCAAGTCCTGATTACACAAAAGAATTTCTGATTTTTTCCTTCGCTTCCGAACACACTATCGCAGTTGTATTGTTACAGAAAAATGAAGAAGGCTTTGAACAACCCATTGCTTTTTTCAGTAAAAGTATGAGAGACGTTGAGTTGAAATATAATATACTAGAAATACAAGCTTACACAATGGTAAAGTCTCTCAAGGCCTTCAGAACGTACATATTACATTCGAAGATCATAACCTATGTTCCTACAAGCTCCGTCAAAGACATACTGGTTCACCCAGATAGTGATGGGAGAAGAGGCAGATGGATAGCTAAGATTCAGGAGTTTGATCTTGAAGTCAAACCAACAAAACTCGTTAAAGGTCAAGGTCTGGCTAAATTGTTGGTCGAATCCAACTTGCAGGCACTTGGAATAAATCATCTACAAGAAGACAAGAGTTTTCTAGAGATAAATGAACTCGATTTCACTACACCTACGGTTGAGATTGAAGACATGTTTTCTTCTTCAGTTTGGTATCATGATACTATTTCTTAGCTATCGACTCTTCAATGTCCGAGTGAATTAACCCCATCTAAAGCCAGGAAACTGAAGCTGCATACTATAAAATATTGTATTATAGATGGAAAACTAATCTGGAAGGACCCCCCGGGTTTCTTGTTGAGCTGCTTAGTCGAGACTGAAACTGAAAAGGTTATAGATGAGTTCCATGAGGGAGTGTGTAGAGGACACCACGCTTGGTGAGCCACAACTTATAAAATATTAAGAGCTGGATATTACTGGACCAAACTTTTCATAGATGTAAATACTTAAGTCCGAGCTTGTATTCCCTGTCAGTTGTTTACAGGTAAATAGAAAGTCCCAACTTTGCCTCTAATTCTAGTTAAAACCAAAGCCCCTTTTCAACAGTGAGGTCTTGATTTCATTGGAGAGATTCACCCACATTCCAGTGCTCAGCACAGGTGGATCCTAACAGCAATGGACTATTTTACTAAGTGGGTGGAATCTATTCCCTCGAGAAACGTGACTGACACAGTTGTAATCAACTTTCTGGAAGAAAACATTTTATCTAGATTCGGCTGTCCCCGAAAAATAGTCATCGACAATGCACAAGCGTTCAAATCGATGGCTATGATAAGATTTTTCCAAACATTCAACATCATATTAGGACACTCCATAGCTTATTATCCACAGGGCAACGGTTTAGTTGAATCATCTAACAAAAGTCTCACAACTGTGATTAAAAAAATATTGACTGAAAACAAGAAGACGTGGCATATCCATTTGAAATACGCTCTATGGGCCAACAGGATAAGTACTAAAAGGGAAATYGAAATGTCCCCTTTCCAGATAGTATATGGCACTGATGTTATCTTACCAATCAATCTTGCTCTGGCAGTAATGAAAATTTGGCAGGATTCAAACGAAGAACCTAACGACATTACCAGAAGAGCAAACCAGCTGGTCGAAGTTCAGCAAAACAGAGCAGAAGTAAAGGAAAAGTTGCAGAGATACCAGGATAAGATGAAGGATTTATTCGATCAAAAGGATAAGGATAGAGATTTCCTCCCTGGAGATCTGGTACTAAAATGGGAAGCCAGAAGAGAAGATGCTGGCAAACATGACATATTCGACTCGATCTGGTCTGGCCCTTATAGAATCTCGGACTCAAAAGGAGAAAATGCTTTTTCATTAGAAAATCTAAATGGAGATATTCTAAACGCCCCTGTAAATGGGCGATATCTTAAACACTACATGCAATAATATGTTTTCTAACTTTCATTGTATATACTGGTTTGTTTTCACATTTTCTTTATAGTCACATTGCTTTCAGTAGATTCTAAAATAATAATAATAATAATAATAATAATAATAATAATAATAAATAAATAAATAAAAGTCAAGATTTTTCAGATGATGCAAATACAAAGCATTTCAAATCTAGCAGTTCACAGAGTTAGTATGAGTGTGTCTGACAGTTATCAGTTGTTCGCAGGAAAAGCGTCAGGACTCAAGAGACCAATTATACTACAGGGGTAATCCGCATGGATAACCATGATAAATACTTGTCTTTAAGGTAATGAGTAAACAATCTTCTGGTTGTAAATACGATGAACTATTAAGGTATGAACTCTGACCCGAGAACATGAGTTAAAAATTTCCTAAGAGGTACAAGTGAACGAGATGCTGAGTTTTTATTTAAAAAAAAAAAAATGTTAATAAATTTTTCCCTGAGATTCTCCATAAATTTATAGTGTCTGAGGGCCAAAAGTAGATCAATCTAGAGCTTTTTAATAAGTTGACAGACCTTAACTAAAAATAAATAAATTTACTTATATTTTTTTAGCATTATATTTTCCCTAAGTATGTTACATACTTATTGATTGCCCCCACTTCATAACAAATATGTATAGAAAGAGATGGTG
>SNQJ01S0081260.1:33823-46235 GCA_010110895.2 Picea sitchensis
ATAGTAAAGAAACTATACCCAATTTCATATTCCCTTTTGTCCCAACCCTTTAGCCTTCCTTGTGCAAAGAGAGAGATAAAGAAAAGAAGTTGGAGGACAGTTGAAGAGGACCAAGTTCATGGAGCAGTGGTCGGCTTCATCATTGTAAGTTGATTTGTTGAAGTTAATAATAAAGAGATACTTTTCCCATCCCACCATATGAGGTTTTTATGATTTATTGTATACTTGTTTATCGAATCTCTAACCCATTAATCTATATATCAAATGCATGCGGAGTTTGTTGTTTTTTTTGTGTGAATGCAGGTCAGCCTTGGGAGGAGAGTTGCAATCAAAAAATTATCAAGCGTAAGGAAGGATCTACATCAAACGCCCGTAATAAGGTATGCTCACTTAACTATGTATTTTCTTAAGAATAATGGGGGTTAAGTCCTGGATGATGGTAGAAAGTAGAGATCTTTAGGTATTTTCTGCATACATAATCTAACCCTAAGTGCTAGTCCATAGAGGGATTTCCCACTCACAACACACGTGGAAATATTTTGTTTTACTTAACACAAACTTTTAGTATATACTTTTAGTTAGTGATTCTTTATAAGTAGGGGGATTGACCTTTTAGAAAGGGTCAATGGTTTTGGGGAAGAGACCCTCTTTTTTAGAATTGTACATAATTATTTCTGAGAAACTTTAATTAAGAAGTTTTTTTAGAACCAGAGACAAAACTGTGTTTTTCATCAAAGGAGTTATGTGATTGGATTGAATCTATTGATAAGCTATATTTTTCAATATTTTAACAGTTCTTTTGTTCTTAATGATAAAAATAAAATCGTTGTGTTAATGTGTGATTGATAGTAGAGCTAAGGAACTATTTTTCTTACACTCATCTTATTGCATGCGTATTTTTTTTCAAATAATTGTATCTCAGTCACCGATGAAATACCAACAAGTTAATGTATTATTAATAAATGTGTAATAGGTGTGAATATCGTTGTTTGCATGCTAGAGCATGAGGGTTATCCCAAGCTCATCCTTCTTCAGTAGTTAAGAATCCTTTCAATTAGTTCATTTATACCATCACACCTTGATTTATTAGACTCGTCTAATAAAATAAAAGACAAAAAGAAAATGTTTGATATGAAGGAGGAACTTTCACAAAAAGATATTATGTCAATCACTAAGCAGAGTCTAATTGGGCCTCTAAGGAAGGTTTGGTTCCTACTGTTGAGTTAAAGGGATCTCAAACCCATCAACAAGAACCTAAGATGATATGTGGCTGATATCAATCTCGCTTATATCCCCTCAACGGTTCTTGCTCCCCTTTTGATCCCACATCATCGTCGACACTCTAGGACTCAACCTGCGACCTTACCACCCCTTCGTCACCAACGACAACCTTCTCATCATCGATTTTCCTCTTCCTGAGTGTCTTGATGTTATAGCTCTATTCTCCGATGATGAAACCCTTCTCCATATATGACCCATATATGTTTACCTACCATATCAATGGTTATTTTTCACCTCCATGCACATATAAAACCCCCCAAACTTTAGATCAATGGTCTATACTTTCCCCATAGGCATGTTCAACGATTGCTTAGCACTAGTTTTAAAATGACCATATATAGAGCTACATGTTTTGGAATGAAGCCCATGATACCTCATTGGAAAGGTATCAGATATAGGAACATAGTGGTATAGGTCTCTAGGCCAGGTAGGTGGAAGAAGATGACAAAAAATGCAAAAAATGGGCACCCACGTATTTGGAGGGAAAAACGACAATACCAACTTAAGGAAGCCATATCTAGAGCTACAAAAAATGAAAGCAGACCCAGGATATCTTGATGGAAATATAGATAAGAGAAGAACATGATGGGATAGAAAGTGATGAGAGATTAAGAGTTGAAATGGCCTAAAAATTAAAAACATAGGCGAAACCCAAATTCGGATGAAAAACTAGGTATACTGACTTAAAATCATCATATCTTGAGCTGCAAGCAACTAAATAGAGTTATTAATAGCTCAGGGGAAAGATATGATAGATCATAAGAAGACACACTGATTTCTTTTAGTAGACAATAGCCATAAATTCCCAGAAAATTCCAAGAAATAGAAGATAGCGCCAACGAGTAGAGTCAATAATTTTTTTTAAACGAATATCATTTGTAAACTATCATAGGATGAATGTAACCACCTAGGAGTCTCTTCATATTCCATTTGTAGCTCCCACATCTAGATTTTTGAATTTTAAAAAATGAAATTGAGGGAAAAATGAAAAGAACAAGGAGGATAACTCAAGAGTCTTTCTCTTGTCTTAGAAAAAAAAATCATAGAAGAGAACCACGACTTTTACCCTTTGTAACAAAAGATGGTATTATTATCTTTGAGTAATAATGAAGGAGGAATTTCATAAATTGGTGGCTTTGATGGATGTAGTAGAGACTATTCTTTATGAATTTTTCTTTTTCTTGAGTAGATAGGATTCTATTGTATGAATTATTTCTGCACTTTGTTCTGTTTACTCATGATGTCACATATTTCTTCATTGGTACATAAATGATGTTATAGATGTATTTTGAAACTATTTGTTTATGCATCTGTAGCATTGTTGTTTTCATTTATAATTGGAATATATCAACTATTTCTGGTTTTGATGGTGTTATGTTTCGCTATACTCATTCTTCTAGTTTTTCTCCCGGGATAGTTTAGAATTAGTTAGATTAGATTAGTTAGATTTTAGTTAGTTTATCCTTATAATTAGATAAAATTATTTGGGGGGGAGTTTGTTGTATTTCCCCTTTTTATTCTTTTAATTATGAGTGGAAGTGAGGCCCATAAACTTGTGGGAAATGTTACCCAAAATGAGAGTAGGTTTGATTGGGACCTGCTATTAGATGTTCTCCCTCATCTGACTGAACGAGTCATTATGGTCTGTCAATAGAAATGGTGCTAGAAGGAGGGATAGATTACAAGTTGAGACTATGGAGTCATTCTTGTTAATTTTTGTTTTAATTTACTAATGGATCTATCCCATATCCTTTTATGGAGGTGTTTTTATGGTACTGTACCTCCCAAACCTCCTAGAAAGATTTTACATTTCTTGTCACAGCTAAGATTTTATGTTGAGGGTGAAATCTCTGCATCTGAACATGCTTTTAATTTCTGGAAATTTTGTGGTTCTCACAATATTACTTATAGAAATATCATTTGTAAGTTATTCACTCTCACTTTTGCAGGCCAGGTCAAGAGTCAGTGCGATACTTTGTCGGTTGCCTCTATTCACACATGGCAACAATTTATGCGTAAATTTTTACATGTGTTTTAGGGTTATAATTATGATAAATTGTGTATAGATTTATCAGAGCTTAAGAAGAATGAGGATGAATCTCTTACATATTTTATTATCAGATTTACTCATCTTTGTTGTAGGTTTTCTTTGGATGATATGACTTCTAACAATGATATGATTTCCTGTTTACTTTCTATTACTAATGAAACATACCAACTAGTGGATGAAGAATCTAATTCATGTTCTAATGTTCCTTTACATGCTTATTTAGATTTAAATGAAAATGTTGAAAATCCTAATGGTTTGGATGGACTTTATATTTCTAGATATTTCTTTACTGTGGGGGATATAGATCAGATAGAAAATTATTTTTTGGAAGAAGAATAGGTATCCTATCACCACTCCATTTCCCCTTTCTTTCATTGTGGCGAAAAAGCGACCTCTTATGTTGTAAATTCAATTTCATATCTTTTTGTAGTTGGATAAGAGGAGGGTTCTCCTGTTGATAATGGGACACTTCGGGTCACACCAATGGTTATGTCAGTATCTCATTATCCTATCTCATCTTTTCCATCACAAGAAATGGAGGGAGGTATGGAGAAAAACTCGAAAGTTGATCATTTTGTTAATGAGAAAAATATAGAAACACTTAACATGATACCTACCTCACCATTGGATAAAGTGGAATTTATTCATGCTTATTTGGATTGTCTGGTTGTTACAAATTCTCCTTGTATGACTAACATAAAGCAAGATTGTTTTCCTATGGTTGATGGATCATTTATTGAAACTTCTTGTTCTAACGATTCTTGTGATTTTATCCCCTCTTTTAACTGTGAATATGCTTTGGAAGATATTGCATATCCTCATGTTGTGCAGGAGAAAGAAATCCATGCTGAATTTTTCACTCAAGGAGAAGAAATAAACATACAAGACATACCTCTTGTAACACAACAACCCACTTCTTGTTTACAAGAGAAAAACTATCTTGAGAAAGAACATGTTGATTGTAAAACAATGCCTAGTGTGGAGCCCACTGATTCACAATTATCTAATGATGTTTTTAAAGAGGAGGAAATACCATTCAGGGAGTCACTTTCTAAAAATCCATCTTGTTCTAGAGAATTTTTTCATTCTTTGAATTCTTCCACTTATTTTTGTTTATATCCTGATATTTTTAATGGTTAAACTTTATAGGAAACCAACCACCATACGACTCAAGTAGACTCAATGGGGTTGACCCTTTTTGAAGTACTTGATGGTGGTGATTCACATTTGGAAGATAGAGAGGATAACACATTTTCCCTTGAACTAATGATAACCAAGACTTATCATCCTTTTTCATGGGATGAAGAGAATTATGTAGCAAATTTGTATCAAAGTATGTCTTCTTCTTTCTCTTCTTCCTTTTTTATCATTAGAGAATATTATTGTTCAAGTAGCCCTTTACTTGATATTTTTGATACTAGTGGATCCCATCATTGTTTTGAAGATATATCTCATACCATGGTGGATGCTAGTGCATGTGTATCATTTTATTTCACTAATTTGTCTCAAGTCGAATGTTGTCCAAAGTGTGAGTCCAAGAAAGTTTTCCAAGATAATGAGGCAATTTAGTCTACACCGATGGTTATGTCAGGCCCTCATTCTTTTGGTTCATATTTAGGGATAAACAAATTTGTTAGAAAAAAATTTATTTCACTAAGCAAACTTTATATAAATTCTATGCATGATTCTCATTTGGCATGCTACTTTCCATAGAACTACCTCCATCAATTCTATGAGAGAAGTACAAGATTTTATGATAGGATTGAATCATGGTCGAAGAGATCCATTTTAGATAGATTTACCATGAATTATCATTGTTATATTTCTAATATGGTGGATAGAGTTTATCGTGAGTTAATTCTTCCTACTTTTAGTCGATTCTTATTCCAAGATTTGTCATTGATATTTTGTCCTTAACATATGTCTGCAGGCTTGGGGTTACTTGGATGGCTACATTGGCATTATGAATTTATGTAGTTCATTTTTCAGCCATTGTAGCATAGATTAGGAGTAGGGTGGAATAAATTAGTGTCTTTTCTTTGCATAGTTTATCTTTTCTCTCTAGCTTTTAATTAGTTTTATGTTTGCTTTATCTTTTATTTATTGTTGGATGACCAATAAATGAATTCTTAGCAAAGGTGGAAAGGAATAGAAGGATTTCCCACTAAAATTTCCCTTAGATATGTTTTGAATTTTATTTTGATGTGGGGAAAATTTACTTCATTTCATTCTCGATTTTTTCTATGTGTTCGACAATTATGAGATCAT
Organism: Picea sitchensis; assembly: GCA_010110895.2. NCBI lineage: Eukaryota > Viridiplantae > Streptophyta > Pinopsida > Pinales > Pinaceae > Picea > Picea sitchensis. The sequence goes on from SNQJ01S0081260.1 coordinate 39,423, forward strand.
TGATTTTTATGAATGATCACCATGTCAAATCATTTCCAATGCATTTTTGCATCTTGCAAGTGGGGTATTTTAAATTAAGACACTATTCATTCCCTCTTGTAATGAAAATGAACACTCATATTTGTCCTATATTCACATCTACACGATTCTAATGGGGAAAGTTTACTTGGGTGATATATTTTTTAAGTTCTGATCTTGATGTCCCATACACCTTGAATCTAAATTTTGAGTATTAAAAACCTTCCCATCTAAAATTCAAGCCACTCCAAATCTAAGTAATTTCCTTAGATGATTATTTTTCTTGGGTTTTGGAGTTATCCAAATATTTTATTTCTTATCCACTATTTTATTTGATCACTTTCAACCAACATGAATTTTTCATAGACTTTTTGTATAATAAGCTTAGCTGATTTTTATTTCGTTTTAGTTATTTTCTGTTAGCACTTTTAGTTTTAATTTTCAGGCATTGGCAGCCATTTCCCTATGCTCTATTCAATGGGTCTTTTAAGTATGAGTCTTCCTTTTACATTGTAGATTTATTCACCCAATATTTCTTCACCCAATATTATTCTCTTATATGACAATAAGAGATATTATTTCATTCTTCCAGAAAAAACGTTTTTGACATTATGGACTGCATGGTAATTTAAATCTTTTGTTGATATTTTTCTTAGAAAATTGCTTGGGAAGCTATCTTTTTATTCCCCAATCCAATCTTAAACCAAAGACTCGATATTAGTGCTACCAATTCATTAAGTTTTCAATTTAATTTTTAAAACTAATGTTGTTGGTGGATTGATATCATCAAAATATGTATGGGATTGGATCTTATGGTATTGTTTTCTTAATTTGATTGAATATGATTTCAGGAACAATACATTGTGTCCAGAGATCCAATTATCACAACAATCATGCCACTAAAGTCATTTGGTAAAAGGAATTTTGATGGAAAACACACATTGCTCGTATCTTAGGGAGAAGGTTGTGATATTTGATTAAGTGGACAACTAACGAATACTTGATAACTACACTGGCCTTCATAAAGTGTTTTATGACAACCAACTTAGTTTAAGTTTATTTTAGCTTGGCATGTTTTTCCTAGAATTAGTTTTAATTCTGGTCCTTTCCTTTCAATTTGGATTAATTCCATTTTAATAATTCAATCATTTGAGAGGATGATTTCTTCCCAAAGTACCTGAGAGTTGATCACACTATTCTCTTTGGTATACAGGTTGGGAAAATGGCTTGTGCAACCAACAACTCGAATTTCTCTCTTTAATTGAAAACAAATTAGGGAAGTGTTAATCTAAAATCGATTGCTCTTATTCCTTTGCGACATTTTTATCAGCAACTCAATAACTGATCACAAATATATTCTCATTCATTTACTCTCATATTGTTTTCTAATATAGTCATTTTTTGGAGCCAATTTAATGATTGTTTTGATGAATCCATAACTATGATTTTCCTCTTTGCTTTATTATATTGAAGTAATGGGATCTATGTGGTTATTGATGATATTTTATGGAAAAGATAAAATGGTGATTGAGTAAGAAATATGAAATGTAATTTATGTTATTGGAAAATTCAATGTTTTTAAAATTGCAAAGGAATTAATTATATCAAGAAATCTTAAGAGCAATTGGGTTATGAGATATCACATGAAATTGGCTTTTGAAAAGTTTTTTTGACTGGGCATCTACACTAACCCATTTCGCTAGGTTCCCAGGAGATCGTTTGTTTCCCTCAATGAAATAAATTGGATTGGAGAATTGTGTCGCAAATATTTTACACTAGATCATCAATTCTTGTAATCTGATTTGTTTTTCATTTCAGATCATAAACTCTAGGAATTATTTTTGTTGTGCTTGATATCGAATGGTTTCCATTTATTGAATGGTTATTTCCCTTGGATTTTTTGAGTTTTCATTGAAAACACTCTCTTTTTTGTTGCAACAGATTTATTGCATGTTGTCGGGGTTTCTTCTTATTTTTAAGCCAATTTTTTCTCTTTGGATGACTGACAGTTTAGCTTTAGATCCCTTAGTTTAATTTTCTTTTTCATGGATTTAATTTCTTATTTCAGTCCTTCTTTATTCTTGTACATATTAATTCCATCTTTTGATTTGATTGTTGGTATTTCCCCTGAGTTGATTTGACTCTTAGCCCGCCTTGAGTATTTCTCTTTGAATTTTGGTGAGGGGTTGGTCAATTCTGGTCACATACTGAATATTTTTCTTACAAGTCATAAGATACATGGGTTTCTCTATCTGATTGAACATTCATGAAATTCTCAGTTGTAGGTATGGACTAATAATTGTGGTGGAACACATGTTCCTATTGTGCATACAATGATAATACAATATTATAGGAAAGTGTCTATCCACTCTTTTCTTTAAGCTCCATCCACTTCACATTGATAAAATGGCCAATACCATGATGGGTTTTGGGGAGACCTATAAGTTAAAATCAAATGCAAAACATCTACCTAGCAAATCAAAGAAACTCGTGTATCACCCTGCTTCCTTCACACCCTATGTGCATATCATATCATATCTAAATCTAAAAGGGTGAGCATTTTCTGAAATAAAAAAGGAAGTTGAAAGCACTATTAATAGTGTGGGAAGTACTTGTCCCTAAGGTGTAGGAAAGTCGGTGACTGAGTGATCTGTTAATGCACTCTGTGATGTGAAGTCACCAATTTGAAACCTCTGGGGACACCAAAAATCCATCCATGTTAAGGGTTTGTGTGAATCAGGATGGGTGCAATATTCAGGTCATTTTAATGGCTTAGATGCCCTTGAGTCACGGATTCTCAAGCCATGGGCTAGTCCCACAAGTCACGGACAAAATAGAAAACGAAAAAAAAAATAGTGTGGGAAGTACAAGTAAATCGGTTGAGGCTATGGACTCCTGATGGAAACATGGTTATGCTTGTATGGTACCAAGGAAACTTCTTTGGGGATATGGACACTCGTTGGCAGTGAAGCAATGTCGGGAAAAGAGAGATGAGGAACACACTTATATAGATATTTTCTTGTCTTAAAATTGAAAACCCATGATCGACCCAAAACCAATCTGAAGTGTGTATCTAATAAAATAATTTATCTCATTAGTTGGCTCTTTGAAAAGGGTGTGTTAGATTTCAAGTACTAGAAATAATGGGTTATATTTGTTATAATTTTGGCATCATTGTGGTACCCATGATTATTGGAAATTTTTCTGCAATTTGTTGAACTTATCTTGAAAAATCAGATATGAAGTATAGGCCCTAAATTTTTATTGTTTGAGATAAATAGTTTTTCCAGTGTGTCGCCATTTTTTATGACCACAACAACCCTCCTTTACTTTTTATTTTACAAGAGAAATGAAAAGGGTCCCTTTCTAAAATTTTGATCAGATTTCCTAATCCTCTACTACTGGAGCCTATGCTACTTCTTTTCCTACCTCGAGGGAGTTTAGGGGTTTGGTCTTGATTGGTGATGGTCTTTGATAGTGGGTGATTTCCTCTTTTGATCTCATAATTTCATATGTCTTCATCACTCTTATGTGACTATGTGGTTCGATGATGTAAAACATATCTTGAATGAGTTTGATGCTATTTATTAATCTTTTTTCTGAGTTACTTATTCAAAGTCTGCATACTCATGCTAGCATGTGGTGCCTAACGTCTTCATATTTATACTCTCATATATGGAAAACTCTTAGAATTGAATCATGAGGTCACTAATCCTTTCATGTGTTGGATATTAGGTGCATGAAGATGTCATGATAGTTATTTAATCCAGATCATGAATGATTTCCTTCGAAAAACCTCTCCTCTTCATTTTATTCACTTTCAGTATATGTTCAAAATTTGTCTTAAAGGAAAGGAAATATTATGTTTCTCATGTATTGGTGAATTTCATCTTAATCACATAATTGATATTGTCTCCTTCTGTGGCTGCAGGATTAAGTTAACAAGATATCCTTTCGTCACAATTTCTCTAGATTTGAGATGCATGTGAGGGAATCCTTTGATATTCTTCCCTTTTTTATCCTTCCCTTTATTTATTGAGATTTCCCTCTATTTTATGGTGTTTTGTTTCTTTAACTAAAATCATAGTTGGATTTTTATATTCAATATCTTTCCAATTCCTATAACCATGCTTATATCTGAGTTCTGGATCAAAATTTATGGCCTCTGAAAGCCTCTTAATCCAAAAATCACCTAGAACACCTCACACCTACGTGGTTCCCTCTCTCTTCTACTATCCAATGGGGCACTGAAATCACTGATGTGGTACCCTCTACATTCCTCATCATAGTCAGAATTCCCTACGACCCACTTCCCATTTCTCCTTCCTTGTCATCAACGACGTCTCCCTATACCTTTTTGTCATCGGGGCTCCATCGCTCTTGTCTCTCAAGCACTCACACTCCATCCCAGATGATGAAGAATCCCTCCTGATCCAATGGCTCTCAAGATTTTGGATCAACGACCATGATCCTATCAACGACATATAGTTGACTGAAGGTTAACACCTTGCCCTCTTTAGCAGCTAACACCATTGACATGTGGCATCTGAGTCGACATTCTGCACGCATGGCCTTGCCCATGAATTGCCATTTCGAATGACACATGTCACCTTGAACTTGATATTAACCATGACCTAAAAATCCATGTCACCCACATGACTCATACATCCATCCTCAACTCGACACATGGATTAACATGGTCATACATGTCATCACGAGATTCCATGGATTATCCCATTAAGTGTTGAAGCATGTCCTCTTTATTTTCACAGCTCCTTCTCTCCCCACTCTCCAACACTCTGATGAACTTCCTATAAAAAATGGCTAATATCTTGTGCTCGCGAGAAGAATGTATGTTGTTAACCATGGCACTCCCTTGTCATCGATTCTCCTGTCTGACCCTTCTCTCTATCACTCTCATGTCTCCTTTCTCTGATGAATGAATAATATCTAGCCTCATCTAGATATGATGGTCTAGTTTGTAGATGTAAACATAAGGGAATCGAGCCCTTTGTGGGACCACTCTCATTCATCAACCACTCAAATAGTGGCAACTATAACCCTCAGGGACATGTTGGTTTCTGTTGGGATCTAAAGATATCCTAAAAACATCCTTAGTTTAACATTAATTTATCAACCCGAGGATTCGTCTTTTATCTCAAGAACATCAGCAAAGTCTATGCAGATAGCTTGTAGAGATTAAAATAGCGTAGCTAAAGAAAACTTGAGTTTATCAACAATCAAGTTCCTCAAATGTTCATTTAAATATTCTAAGATTAAGATCTTACTTAACATAATTGAAATCTAATTGCTAACATGTTGTGAATGAAAAGGAACTAGCTAACCTGCTAAATTCATTTAACTGAAAAGCAATGATTAATTTTGAGTAACGACTTGCAAAATTTACTAATAACTAGGAATCAAATTACTGGAAAGGAAATAGAAAACTATTCTAATGGAAAGAAACTACAATTATAATCTAATCGTAAGGAACAACAAACATAACTTAATGGAAAGGAACAACTATTGTAACTTTAACTAAAAGGAATGGCAATTGCAACCTATTCAAAAGGAACAACAAATGTGAATCTTAAGTAAAAGGAACAACGTGTATGAAAATGTGAGGAACTGTCAAGCAGAAAAATACAGTAATGGAAATTGGAATCAACAATCATTGACACTCAAGAGAGATATCTATCTTCTGTATGAAAATTGTATGAAATCATTATCATGCCTATGCATTCATCTTAACTAATGTGAAAGGGAATTGAATCGTAAAACAGAAATCAAATTGATACAATTACAACTGAAACAATATCTCCTTTACACTGGGCCCTTGGTTTTTAGAAGCACTACTACGAGAAACTCAGTATATAGAAATGGTGAAAACGATCAAATATTTTATTAACTTCATAGTTGGTACATCATTCACAAAAATGGCTTGTGCAGAGTAACTCTGAGTCTGAATACTTGAACGCAATTCTTAGATTGTCTTTTAGGATCTATCATCCTCTATATATACAATAATCTGAGTAAATCAAGCCATCCCGAGGATCGAAAGATCCTCAGGATTTCTTTATTGTTATAAAGTTACAATATAGAAAACCGAATCATCTTTAAAATTTCTTTTGTGCCAAAATTCCTCATCCTCCAATGGCTCACGCATCTTCAAGATATCCTTTCCTATTTCAATTTTGAAAATATTTAACCAATCCTGTAACAAAATCAAACAATTCCAACCGTATTTTAGAATCTATTCATCATGACCTCAATAATATCACTAGAAGACATATTAATCATTTTCTATTTTATTTATCCCTAATTAACAGAAAAGTCACTCAAGATTGTATCACAAACTGTGTGAATAAGGAAGATATTTGTACCTTTTTCATAACCCAACATACCCCTGGCTTACCTTATTACATGTCCTCATGGAAGTTGATATCTTACATGTAAAGAAATGATGCTATAAGGAGGGAAAGTTGGTTCACTAGGTCTCCTGAACCCGTTACTTCTTTTGAGCTCTTCAAAAGCAGCATCCTCCATTTTCTTGTTAATTTGATAATCCTTCTGGTAAATTTCTAGAGGAAACCAGAGGATAGGGGGATTATACCTGCACCCAATCCAAGCGGATCCTTCCTCCAAGAGAATTCTAGAATACCTTTCTACTCTGTAGGTAGCTGCAAAGAAATTCTTGAACTTGAAGGGCTCCCTAATTTTGACTTCATCGGAGGATGCATCCCATCTCACCTTAGAAGAAGCAAAAGCTTCTTCTTTGAGTTCTCTAAAGTATAT
>SNQJ01S0081260.1:57221-67606 GCA_010110895.2 Picea sitchensis
TCAACATTCACTCCCAAAATTTAGCACATGAAGTCACATGGTGAAGTTGTTCACCCACATAGAAATTTAGTTGTAACATTTCCACATTCACAATTATGTTTTCAAGAAACTTTTAACAGAAAACTGAACTTATATTGCTCTAAAAACACAATCTATAATTATCTCTGAGATTAATAGTGTAGAGATTTTGGAAAAATATACTTATCTAGAATTCAGAAAATGTTGCAACTGCAAAAAGGGGTGCCCTTTTTCACCCAACCGTAGGCACAACAAATCCTGGAAGAATTTACCATTTTCCACCCCCTAGCTAGATCATGATTCTCAAAGAGAGATTCTTCTTTTGCTCAACAACAACAAGGGACAAAGGTTACTCTCATTTTCCCAAAGGAACTTGGAAAATATGTTTTCTCTCCACCAAGCAATGCAGTCTGCAATGAGTGGATCCTCATTCACTCATCTTCTTTGTAACCCCATTTATCATCGTGAAATGAAAAATGTTGCCCAACAAATTCCCCTACCCAGAACAAATTTGTTTCTCAGTGCTCTTCAGAACTAGAGAGTTGCACATGCCCTCTCTCTTCGAAAATGGTCACCAAACACATTCCTTCCACCTCTCTTTTATTTCCTTCTTCAAAAATATTTCCTGGGTCCAAATCCCCATGTTTTGGTCAGGTCAAGAAGTTTTTTCATATGGGTACACTGCCCATTTCCTCATTGACTCTTGAGTAAGACTTACCAACTACCAGTTTGACTGTAATTTACTTTTCTAGGTTAGAGGATTGTTTTGGGTCTGAATAATTTAAATCTAGTAGAGTACTAGTCTAGTAGGGGTCATCTCAGCCAATACTGCTTCCCCTCCCCATCTCTCTCATGCATCATGATCTACCTTGGAAACCCCTTTAGCAGTTGTGCAACATTTTCCATTTTATTTAATAATAGAAATATATACACATTACCTTCTATCAAAAGGTTCATCATTTCCTACATCAACACATAATTATTTTTCCCATAGTATTTTAGTAGGCTCTAGTTATATTTACAAACCGGGGGAAACATGGGTATTACAATCCCTTCCCCCTTAAAGGATCGTCGACCTCTATCTTCTACCTACCAATATGTTTTATATGTATAGAAGTAAACAAAAAGGGGTATGGTTGTTTCATGGCATCCTCCATTTCCCATGTATCTTCATTTGGACCAAAGTGTTTCCACTGCACCTTGACCTGTGCAATGGTTTTGTTCCTGAGTGGGATTTATTTCATGTCTATTATGCATTGTGGTTCTAGAAGGAATTATCCCACTGGTTCCACCTAAATCACAGACCAATCAATTATATGATTAAAATCATGTACATATTTATTTAGCAATGAAACATGGAAAAAATTATGTGCCTTCACTGTGGGAGGAAGTTCTAGTCTATATGCTATAGGTCCCAATCTGTCCAAAATTTAAAAGGGTCCACAAAACTGAGGTTGCAACTTAGCACAAGTTCCCATTCTCAAGGAACATTTTCTGGGCCTAACTTAGAGATACACATGATCTCATTCCTTGAACTCTCTAGGAGTTCTCTTTTTTTATGCATAGATTTTCTGTCTATCCTGAGCTACTTTCATATTTTTTTTTTGTTTGGAATACTTTTTTCCATTTATTTTAACATATATGTCCCGAATGTAATTATTTCTACTAGGTTATTCTAGTTTATTGGAATATTTCATTTTATACCATAGATAGCCTCAAAAGGGCTCATCTTCAATTAATCTTGATAGCCATTGTTATAAGAAAATTCCACCGGTGGTAGGTAGTATTCCAACTTCTTGGGTTGATGCATCACATGAATCCTTAACATGYCCTCTAACACTTGGTTTACCCTTTCTATTTTCTTATTAGTTTGAGGGTGATAGGTTGTACTAAATAGCAATTTAGTTTCAAAACCAACAAACAAAGACTTCCAAAAAATTGAAGTAAATTTCGTATCTCTATCTAATATGATTTCTTTAGGAATGACATGCAGTATAAATATTTCCTTCATGAAAATATTGGAAATATCTATTTCCTTGAAAGTTGACTTTATGGGGATAAAGTGAGAAACCTTGCTCAACTTGTCCACAACTACCTTAATAACATCATTCTGCTTGGTTGATTTAGGAAATCCTGTGATGAAATCCATGGAGATGGTTTCCCATTTCTATTATGAAATTGGTAGGGGCTGAAACAACCCTGCTGTATGTTAGTTCTCTACCTTAAACTACTGAAATTCTTGACATTTAGCTAAGTTATCAACTATGTCCTTTTTCATCCTGGGCCAATAAAATAATTTCTTAGTGGATGGGATCATTTTGTGATAACCGAGATGACCAATATAGGGTTTTTTATGTAGTTCGTCCATTGTGAACCTCTTCAAGTCGTCACAATTTGGAATATACAAGCTACCTATGTAAGTTAGCATGCCATCATTCAACAATTGATATCCCTCATACTTCAACCTCGTGGGCTCTTGCTCTAGGTTTAATTTCACAGTTTTGAAAAATGCATCTAGTTCTTGTGCACATTTGACTCTCTCATTGATGTCTTATTCACAGGTACTTACAACTTCCAAATGAATCAATTTCATACTTCTACTAAGGGCATCATCCACCCTATTTTCATTTCCTTTAATATGTTTGATTTCAAAATCAAACTCACTAAGGAGAGCCATCAACCTATCTTGTCTAGCATTGAGTTTTGGTTGATCAAACAAATATCTCAACCCACTATGATCTATCATAAGTACAAATCTTCTACCTAGAAGGTTATTTCTCCACATTTTTATACCATGTACTATGGTAGTGAATTCCAAATCGTGGGTCACACAATTGATTTCATGCTCATTAAATTTTCTATATTCGTAGCAAATCACATGCCCTTCTTGCATAAGGACTCCTCTGAGACCTTCCTTGTAGGAATCTGTACACAAAAGGATGTCCTTGTTTGGGTCTGCAATGTTCAACTCAGTTGCATTTGTTAGAAGGTATTCCATTTGTTGGAATCTCTCTTCATATTATGATGTCCAAATGAATTTAACCCCCTTTTTCTGAAGGGAGGTGATTGGGCAACCAATCTTGGAAAATCATTTTATGAACCTGTTGAGGGGTCCAAGATCCTTTTACTCAACAGTAGGAACCAAACCCTCCTTAGAGGCCCAATTAGACTCTGCAACATTTGATGAGTGGAATGGTTCTCTAGATCTTTTGATTTGGCCAATTTATTGATGGGATTTACTATTGATTGATAGGGTATCTTTCTATGAAAGTTCCTCCTTCAGGTTAAACAATTCTCTTTTTGTATTTTTTTATTATTAGATGAGTCTGATAAAATAAGGGTGATGGTATAAACCAAATAATAGAGGAAAATATTAACTACTCAAGAATGTTGATCTTGGGATAACCCTCATACTCTAGCATGCAGACAATAACATTCACACCTATTAAAAGTCTAGTAATAATACGTTAACTTGATGGTATTTCAACATCGACTGAGATAAAAATTATGGAAAGAAAATACGCATGCAATAATGATAAGTGAAAGAAAAATAGTTTCCTTAACTCTACCATCAATCACACATTAACACAACGATTTGATTTTCATCATTTAGAAAAAAATAAATGTTTAAAGTATTGAAAATATAGCTTATCAATAAATTCATAAACTCTTACTCGTTACAACATCAACTACTAAATTCAAAGATGGAAGTAGTTCCTCCTCAATCCAATGACATAATGCTTTTGATGAAAATAAAATTTGTCTCTAGCTCTAAACAAAAATTCTTAATTAAAGTTGCTCAGAAGTAATTGTTTACAATTCTCAAAAAGGAGGGTCTTTCCCAAAAACCATTGATCCTTTCCCATGAGGTCGATCCCCTTATTTATAAAGAATCACTAACTTAAAATAACTACTAAAAGTTTGTGTTAAGTAAAACAAAAGAATGACATGTGGCGCTTGATCTCTTTTTTCTCTTGAGATCCTCTAGTGGTTCTACTAGAGTGGATGATTCTTCTCGTACTATGACCAATGGATGAATATATCCTCACATTTGTTAGCATATGGGAATATGTGCTAGTCCATCGGGGCTGAAAGGGATTCCTTTATCTCTATTTCTCGTTCTCTATATTTGATCATCTTGGCACTTAAACGATGTAATACTACGCGATCCTTGATCGGATGTTCCGTAAACATCTTTACATGACCTGGTGTCATTCTCTCCACATGTGCCACCTTTGCTTCCCATGCTCAATCGTATTTTGCATATCGTTTGACTATGTCATGCAAATCGAGAAAGTCTTCAGGTGAGCCAAACTCAGGAAGGCCAATGTCTTTCATCTCCCGATTGATATTCTCCCAAATTTTCTCGCACTTGGCCCACATTTCTTGTATATTCATTGAGGTTCCTGGACAATACTTACCCAGTATTAGGCTGCCTCCTTGATTCGGGAGATGTTGCTATCCATCAACACCCAGATTCCATTCTCTTCTATGTCTCGACCTTTCTACACTGCACTGTTATAATCAATTAACTCCACAACCTCGTATGCCTTTTCATACCATATCTCCATGTCTTTACAACTTTCCAGCCCCATGAGAGCGTCTTCTTGAAAATAAGCTATGCACGAGGTGAAGATATTTCTTCTGCTCGTGAATTGTGCATATGCTTCGCGGAATTCACTCTTTAGGAAAATTGTTGCTTGCATTGAGTCCTGGTAATATTTTGCTAGATGGAATAGATGGACCAAATCCTTCTTTGTAGCAGCCAATTCCTTTTCATCCTGTCTTGCTAGATCCAACGTGGGATTAGTTATATCCATTATCATTTCGATTAGCTCAGTTGTATTCACATTTTATGTGTTGAGCAACGTTTCTTCTGTGGTGATGAGAAGTGTTATATCCAACATGAGCCTCCTTTTCTTGGTTGTCCTTCTCATTATAGATTTCCTCTTTCTGTCATAAGAAATTTCTCGTATATTGGCGACCTCATCCATGGGATCAGGGATCTATTGGTCTCCCCAGGTCAGAGTGTTTCCTAGGCTTCCTGTCATATATATTTTTTCGAGTACTGGCTCTTGTACTTCTTTGACATGGGAAACTTTTGTATGTTCTAGTGACTTGACCTCATGCTGGTGTTCGTCGAATGGTGGAGTGTCAGCCTTAGATTGGGAGATGGTCATAGGCTCAATACTAACTTAGAGATTGACTGTTGAGGTGTTGATATCTAGCTGTTGCAATTCCTCTTCTTGTTCACCAGAGCCTAGCTCATCCTTGGAATTGTCTTTCGGAGTCCCTGATAGGTCAACAAATTTAGTTTCTAGGATACTCTCAACCTCATGGTCTCCTTGTAGAGGGTTTATAATCGAATCATCAAGAGTTGGAGCAGATGTTCCCCTTGGTTCTTTCTCCTCTGTGATTGGTACTGAAATTATAAGAGAGACCTTTAAGCTCTCTTCATCACCATAGATGGTAATCAAATCAAAGATAATGTTAGGCACACCTATTTCACTTGATGTTCTTGGAATATCCTATTGGGATGGAATAATCACCAATGATCTGGCTTTTGGTGACGAAAATCTAGGGTTTTTTGGATCAACGGTTCCCTCTAGTGGGGTTGATTCTTAGCCATTTATCTCCTCTCCAATGTTGATTGTGTCAGATGGGGTGATCCTTATAGGTTCTAACAATTGGGGATCATTTTCTAACCTCTAGATGACTCTTTGGTCTTCTTCTAACATCAACATCCCCCTCCTCTATGCCTCTGTGGATTCTACTTCTTTGTTCTCTTCCCTGACCCTAAGGGATTCTTGAGTCATCTGTTCTATCGTTTCAACTTTCTCATCCATAATCACCATTTTAAATCTAGTCATATTTGGGTTAGATTTTCTATGTAGACCCTCCTCCTAGTGATGAGCACATTTTGTAAATATTTCTTCTTCAAACTTATCATCTACGTATGGCCAGCAGGAGGAGACTTGTGATGCATGTTGAAGTACTAGGCCTCTAGGGTCATGTTTGCGAAATCATCCCGTGGGGAATTTGTATTCCAGCTAGCTCAAACCCTCTTGTTTAGCTTGAACAGTATCCTTCACCATGTGAAACCCTATATGGAAACCATATGGTATGAAAGCTCACTTCTTGTATTTAACCAGAGTGGCATTATGTCCCTACAGGATGGTTTGGCAACAAATTTATCCCACAACGAGTTGGTCTGGGACGTGAGCGGGGAGTAAATGTGGTGCTCCAGTGGCCCCAAAAACCATGATATAAGTCGTGGTTTCCTCTAGGTACCATTGGCCTAATTTTGAGATCATTTTCTTGGTCGTTGCCAATAGTCTTGGTCATTCTTTCTTAAAAATAATAAAATAGACCTGAGCTATAAATTCATCGCAGATGAGAGCATAGGATTTTTTTTACCTGTTTTTCCACAGAATTATAAAGTAGACGTGTATAGGTATCTCGACGACATGCCAACTAAGATTCATGCCTGCGAAGATGTTCCTTGCGCAGATTACATCTAGTAGGTACAATGGCATGCAAAAAGTAGGTGTTTCTCCATCCTTTGGTGTCTGGGCCTACAATATATTGGTGCTCAATTGTTTTGAAATGATTTCCCCCCAGTTGAGGCTGATCTTGGAGATGGCCATAGTGTATTCCATGGGAATCCATGCCTCTGAAAACTTGGCGCAATCCTTCTCCCCTTACAATCGACATATTAGAGCCATTAAATAAATGTATGGCTCCCTTAGGTTTGTTGTTCCATACCAGTCATTGCTACGGTTTGTGAATTTTTGGTCTTCCTTCCACCAAGAGGCCATCAATCTTCTTGTGTCATGGAAGTCATAGAATTTTACTATGAAATTAGTGTTTAATTTCTCCTAAGGGTCCCTGAGCTTGTAGTATTTTTGTACCTCTGTTGGGAGAAAAACACCTATGCATCCTCCATTCTCATCATTGAACGAGAACTTCATTGCATCTCTATGGTATATTATCCACCCGAGGGTCTCAATACGGGGCAAGACCGGGGTTCGAAAGACTACCATATGTAGGCATGACCACTGGATGTTTAGAAAAACCTGGTCGTCCAACGTCCTTACATCTGAGTCGTTATGGGGGATAAATTCTGGGTAATATTCCTGGTTAATCCTGTTGAAAAAATCTACCCACTGCAGGAGCATTATATTTGGCCCAGTTCTCTCCTCTGTGTCACCAAATGAAGGGGGTTGGGAAAATTCCTTCTTAGTAGAGGTTCTAATGACTGGCTCCACTTTAGTAGAAAACTTAATTGCCTCGCAACACCGAGATAAGATCCTTCACCAACCTATGCTTGTTTCAATTTTGGTTCCCTTGGCAAGCATTTGGTCATTGGCTTCCTTGGAGACATTTTCCTGTAGAAAGAGCAGAGTTAGATACCATATCACAGAGATGATAATGAGATATAAATAAAATACGACCGCTAAAATGATAAAATCAATAACTACCTTTTCTTCGCACTAGCTTAACTTGGTTTTGAAATTTTGAGAATTGAGTGCAACTCTTGAGATGCTCTTTTCGCTGCTTTGACTGCTCTAAGAATGAGAAACTTGTGTATGAAATGCTGGGGTTTGAAACTATCTTATTAATTTAAACACAAAGAATACTTACCTTGTCACATCAGTTCTTCAATTCAGGGCATAAATGCAGTTTTACAAAATTCATCACTAAGATCCGCATTATGCTCGGGATTAAATGCGGTCATAGTCTGGCGGCGTAGGAGCGGGCTATATTGTGGTTCATCGACAATTTCAAATTATCATTATTCGGTCGGCGCATGGGAAAACAATGTATGCGGAAAGAAACATTAATTGGCCTATTAAATGATAGAATCTGATCTTATTGTGTGCCAAAAATGTCCCATCATTCTTCTAATTTGAACGACTGGATCGAGGGTCGATGTTTTTATTAGACAATGTTCATTGGTATATTTTGGAAAAATATTCGATGTTGATCCATTTGGCCATACAGTGCTATTGTGGAAATGCTGACCTGGAAACATGACTATGACATAGGGAAATCTAAGGTGACCTAGAATGAAACTGGGCCATACGAATTGCCTACGCGGCAAAGACATGTGGCATTTGAATTTGGCTCCCTCGCCTAAGCATTTATTCAGAATCATGGAATTTTGTTAGATATACGCTTTGAAAAATAGGTCATATCCCACCGATGTCGAAGAAGTATTGAGGATCAGTGATCGATGAGATTTTGAAACAAGTATTCCCATATTACCCCCCTCAAAACTTGCCAATGCCAAAAATGCATCGGTGAACGGTGATCGGCGATGTGGAAAGGCAAAAATTTCAAAAATTTAAATCTTTGGGATTTCACCGACTCCGAACTATGCATCAATAATCAGTGATCGGAGGTTCGGTATGGACCATGTTAGTGTTTTTCCCTCTCATATTTCTCCAACACTGATGGGATATCGACAACTTTTTGAAAACTTCTTCGCGAACATATTTAGGAATCAACGCACTCCTCCTTCATTTTTTCCCGATGCCAATGATACATCAAATATTGACAATTATTATTGCTACATGGTCATTTTACTGCTCATATTTCGCCTATGCTGAAATAGGTGCATTGGTCACAATCTTAGTTGTGCATTCTTAGTTAAAATGTCAACTTCTTTTTAGAGAATTTTTTTTAATTCAATAGGTCCAAATAAATCTGAATGTGATCGATGATGAGACATGGAAACAAAAAATTAATTATCCCTACACAACAGACTCAATTCAGAAAGAAGAAAGAAAAGAAAACAAGCGGTACCCAAAAGAGAAAAAATTTCAAAAAGCTTTTAGGGTGTGTTGAGCACTCAACAAATGGTGATTCTCTAGGAGAAAACATGATCTCTACTCCTTCCTTCGGGATTATTTTGTGTAGAAGTTGGTTGAGAAACTAACTGGATTTGTTTTCATCGGGGTATTTCCTATCCATGTGTGTACAAATTCTTGGGTTCGTGAATCCAGGTTTGCCTATGGAGTTTATCCCTTTTCCCACCTTCGTTCCTCTTGACCATGACCCACGCCCCTCTTTGACAATATCTGAGTAAGGCATTCACTGGCTTGAGTTTGTTTTAGTTATCTTTATTCCCTCACTACAGTGTTGCTCCGCTGCCAGTGAGCGTCCATAGTGCTATAGTAGGAAAACCCCTTTACAGACTACACTAGGGTTCTAAAATGTAGGCAGAGCTAACCGTCTAAAGTATCCTAATTTTTATCAACTATCCCGACATTACCCCACAATCATGCATAGAAGACAAAGTATAGGGATCTGGTAGACATACCTTAATCTCCACCTCCAGTGTCGATCTCTTTGTGCTTGGTTGTTTCCCCACTACAAGTCTCCTCCCAAGGCTGAACTACATTCACCAAAAGACAAACAAGAAACTACAAGCATGCATTCTATATATGGATTAGTGGGTTAGACATCATAATCAAGAAATGTAAACAAATCATAAAGATTTAAGACGTCATTTGGCGGGACGGAAAAAGTACTTCTTTATATTAATCTCACAAAAGTTGTTTACAACATGAGACCGACACTGCTCCTTGAACTTGGTCCTAGGCTCTTCTTCACTATGCACCAACTGCTTCCACGTGTTCTTCTCCTCTTCATTTATCTCTAGGGAAATGACAAGTATTTGCAAAGGAGGAAGAAGGAATTCTGGCTCAAACTCACAATAAAATATTGGGGCAACAGGGGAATATTGAAATGGGTAGAGTTTTTATGCTCTCGTGTTTCTTTCTAGAATGGGGCCCCAACACCTTATTTTATAGGCCAAAAGAGATAGTAATGGTTGGGGTAACTGGATATGGGCGGTCAAACGGTTAAGTAATGGCCCAGAAACCCATATCCATATTCAATTTTCATTTTTCGTGATTTTTTGTGAGTGTACGCGAGTTGTAGTCATGTAGCAAGCGTGTGTATGCGGGCAGTAGTGGTGTAGGGTGCGTACACCATCAAAACAATGGTTTTTAGAAGAGTTGTGCAGTGATGTCTTGGAAAATATAGCAAGTAATATGGCCTGATGCCAGGTATGCATGTTTGGTGCAGTTTAGGGTTATAACACATAGCCCCGATGGAGTCACCCCGATGTCACATACTTTTCTTTGCTGCCAGCAAGCGTCCATATCCCTGGCATAGTTATCTGCATACTGTTGATTAAGGTTGGTTGTCATTGACGTCAACTTTTGAAGAAAGACTCGTAGCACAAAGGTTTGGGTAATGTACCCAATAGTGTTTGATGTAAATATGACTCATTATTTTTTTTTCATGGTTGATAAGAAGTAAATATGGATGAACTCCAAAGTGGTCCCCTTATGGTG
>SNQJ01S0081261.1:2718-35484 GCA_010110895.2 Picea sitchensis
GAGAAGTAATATATTTCATTGTTATAATGGTTGATGTTATAACTCGTTAGAAAGGATGAATAAAAAGTTCCTCTCTCCCTTATAAACTTTTTAATGTTACAAGATTTCACTCTATGTGTAATGAGGTTTATGCATATAGAGCATGCCATGGGAGAGGATAACTATTATTTAGAAAAGGTGAAATATGTTTGTTTGTTAAGTGACAACGAGGATTTATTATTTCCATCAATCATATATTTAAAATTTGTAATGAGTAATGTTCAATGGGATTACTAATCAATTTGATTACATATGTCTTGGGTTTCATGTGAGGATTTGATGGAGGTAGACCAAGTTGATTTTGGCAAGGAAAAAGGGTTAGATATAGGTCCATCTTCAAATCTAGGGAAGAATTTATGGAGATCTGGTCAAGTTATAGGGCACACAACTTGGAGTTATCACTTGGTCTAATCGATGGGGATTAAGCTTGGAGGAATTTAGAATTTGGAGAAGTGGCTCCAACATGGTGTCCTAACAAGTCTAAACAAGATGTTGAAGGAGACAAGGACACAATTTTATTGATCTATCTTGGAGACAATGATAGGCCATCCAAATCTCTCATGCATGTTGTCTAGAGTCAATGTTGAGGATAACACATGAGCAGATGGATTGCATGTACCATTTGGTCTGAAAGAGAAGCTTAGAGAAGGTTCTAAGGTTTGGGTTTATAATTTGTTGTTAAAGTGTTGTGGTTATGGTCATGCACATAGTGAATTTATAATTAACAAGCCAATCATGCTAAATTTAGAAGGGCGGGATGGTGAGAAGGAATTAGGGAAGATCATTTTTTTTATTAGAAGTTGTGGGAAGAAGAAAGAATTGGAGGTGGTTGGGGTGGAAGGGAAACTTACCATAAAATAGGAAGCATCAATGTATTAGGATGAAGTTTGAAAAGATTAAAATCACGGATCTCAAGGGATACATTGAAATGAAGGCAGTCTCAGGGTAAATGGATAAAGCCCTTACTGAATGTTTTATGGGTAAGCAGGTGAATGGGGAAACTATAAGACAATGGATGGAAGAAAATTGGTCGTTGGTATTAAGATA
Organism: Picea sitchensis; assembly: GCA_010110895.2. Classification (NCBI taxonomy): domain Eukaryota; kingdom Viridiplantae; phylum Streptophyta; class Pinopsida; order Pinales; family Pinaceae; genus Picea; species Picea sitchensis. The sequence goes on from SNQJ01S0081261.1 coordinate 3,805, forward strand.
TATGCCCAAATTCCATATTCTACTTTGTGGATGGCTCTGCTTCAAATTTTGATTAGTCAAGGATGTTGCAGATATTAGGAGTAAGCCATGGTTTTGGAGTCCATCGATCTTGTATTTATCCCAATAGAAGCTTGGTTTTGAACTGAACTTAGCATCTTTACATTCATATGGTGTGGGTGATTTTTCCAAGTCTTATATTGGAACTTTGGAGTAGAGATATCCTAGAAAATGTGGGGAATTACTTGGGAATATTTATAACATTGGAGAAAGTTTTGGACAACGGGAGTACAAAATATTTATCAAAGTTATAGTGGATTTTGACTTGCATGACGGATTTCCAATTGGACTACAAATTGAGTGGGTGAACTAGAAGTATGTTTAGGTTTTGGACTATTAGAAGTTACCCTTTATGTGTTGTGTTGTTGTTAAGTTGGTCATTTGTGGAGGAAATGCAAGAAGAAGAGGCCAAACTGGATACGTAAAGAGCCAAAAAATAAGGGAAGAGACCCTAGGGCCCATAGGCTCAAAGACAAAGTGGTGTTAGAAGGGGAAAATCAAGGGAGGGTGTTTGGTGGATCAAGGGTAGTGGTTGATGTTATAACTCGTTAGAAAGGATGAATAAAAATCTCCTCTCTCCCTTATAAACTTTTTAATGTTACAAGATTTCACTCTATGTGTAATGAGTTTTATGCATATAGAGCATACCATGGGAGAGGATAAATATTATTTAGAAAAGGCAAAAGATGCTTATTTGTTAAGCGACGATGAAGATTTATTAATTCTGTCATTTATATATTATAAATTTGTAATGGGTAATGTTCAATGGGATTACTAATCAATTTGATTACATATGTCTTGGGTTTCATGTGAGGATCTAATGGATATAGACCAAGTTGATTTTGACAAGGAAAAATGGTTAGCCCTGGGTCCATCTTCAGATCTAGGGAAGAAATTACGAAGATCTGGTCAAGTTCTATGACACACAAATTGGAGATATCACTTGGTCTATTCGATGGGGATTAAGCTTGGAGGACTTTAGACTTTGGAGAAGTGGCTCCAACCTGGCGTCCTAACAAGTCTAAACATGATGTTAAAGGATACAAGGACAATTTTTTATTGATCTATCTTGAAGACAACGACATGCCATCCAAATCTCTCATGCATGTTGTTTATAGTCAATGTTGAGGATAACACATGAGCATATGGATTACATGTATCTTTTGGTCTGAAAGAGAAGCTTAGAGAAGGTTCTAAGGTTTGGGTTTATAATTTTTTGTTAAAGTGTTGTTGTTATGTTCATGCACATAGTGAATTTCTAATTAACAAGCCAATCATGCTAGATTTAGAAGAACATGATGATGAGAAGGAATTAGGGAAGATCATTCTTTTTATTAGAAGTTGTGGGAAGAAGAAAGAATTGGAGGTAGGGAGGTTGGGGTGGAAGGGAAAATTACCATAAAATAGGAAGCATCAATGTATTAGGCTGATGTTTGAAAAGATTAAAATCATGGATCTCAAGGGAGACATTGAAATGGAGGCGGTCTCAAGGTTAATGGATAAATCTCTTACTAGATGTTTTATGGGTAAGCAGGTGAATGGAGAAACTATAAGACAATGGATGGGAGAAAATTGGTCGTTGGTATTAAGATATATGCCCAAATTCCATATTCTACTTTGTGGATGGTTCTGCTTCAAATTTTGATTAGTCAAGGATGTTGCAAAGATTAGGAGTAAGCCATCATTTTGGAGTCCATCGGTCTTGTATTTATCCCAATAGAGGCTCGGTTTTGACCTGAACTTGGCACCTTTACATTCAATAGGTGTGGGTGATTTTTCCAAGTCTTATATTGGAACTTTGGAGTAGACATATCCTAGAAAATGTGGGGAATTACTTGGGAATATTTATAAAATTGGAGAAAGTTTTGGACAACGAGAGAACAAAATATTTATCAAAGTTATAGTGGATTTTGACTTGCGCAAAGGATTTCCAATTGGACTGCAAATTTTAACTCCCAAAATCTTGAACTTCATTTTGATTCAATCTTAGATGAAAATTTGTTTAGTAATAATAAGTTATGTCCTAGTAAAGCGAGGGAAATAAAAAGGGAAGTTTTGGGGAGTTTTAGCCTATCTAGTTTCAAGCTTTCAATTAAAATCCCCAATAGGAAGGCAGTGATGTGCACCCTTATTTCAACTAAGTTTGAAGCAATCTTCTTTCCCCATTCCTTAATAAGTGTGGGGGGGTTAAAATATAAGGATATTGAAATATCTATGTATTTCATTTGCCACAGGAAGGAAACCTCTATGGGTGAGGGAGGAGGAATATAAGGTGGATGCACATTAGACTTTGGCTAGATCCTTTGTGTAGGAAGAAAATCCTTTTTGGCCATAGCAAAAAATAAATCCATAAAAAAAGTCGAGGAGGGAAAACAACTGACAATAAATGGGGCCCTTTGAGCAGGGAAGGCCCATGGCAAGGTTCTTAAATGGATATTCTCTCTCTAAGTGTTCGAGGGTTAGGGGGTTCCCATAAGAAGGTAGCTCCCAAAATATTATTTTTATGTGTACAATCCTGATGTAGTTTTAGCTCAAGAAACGTTGTGCCAAAAAACAGAAAAAGCAATTGAAATTTTATCTTCATGCTTAAAGGACTAGACCTTATGTTCTCTAGATGAAAAATGTCGTCTTGGAGGTTTGGTAATGGGTTGGAATCAAAGTATTGATCTCTTAACTCCATCTACTTTGAATGTAGGATTTTTTTTGGAGTGAAGGTCAAAAGAGTCGAGGAAAGTTTTCAATATTATAAACTTGTATGGACCTTAAATGGATAGGAAGTCTTTATGGGATATCATGTTATATTGGGGATGTTTAAAATAGGATAATGTTATTATTGGGAAATACTTGAATTTGATCATGAAATCAGGGGTGGTATAGGAGGAAACTGCCAAACAAGATCCCCTTGCTAATTCCTTTTTCATATTTTTTTCATATTTGAAGTTGATTGATATGGAGCATGTACAGTGTACTCCTACTTGGAGGAATTCAAGAGTAGGTGTAGCGTTCCCCAGCTTAGCCAGGGAACATTACTTGCGGAAAAACACATAAAAACAAATTTATCTTTTGCTAATGAAATCTTGTAGCTTACCAGCTATGATTTAAACACATTTTCAACTAATTTTTGATACCCATAATTATATGAAACTACAACATTCTAAACAAACATCTATGCAATTCATAAAACATCTATAACAACATTTAAAAACCATTCTCATTCACATAGTAAATGCACAACCATGAACTCATAAATAACTCAACAAAATAGATAAACACTTATCTTTTATAAAACGTGTGTGCAACCAACTTCTTGGGAAGGATGTTTCACCTAACCATAGACCTGCTATTCTGAATCCCAACAAGAAGTCACCCCCGAGATGGGGCTAGGAATCCACAAAATAAGGGTGGCTTGCACAATCCCCTCACAAGTCAATATCACTCAACCCATTGGTTTTCTCCTACAACTATCTTGAAATTCTTCCATCTCTCTTCCTCTTGACCTGGGAAACCCAAGGAATGTACCCCTTCACTACTCTCAGTCCATCGAGCATCCCATTCGTTTATCAGGGTCTCTCTGACACATGTAGCTAGGAATATCTTAGTTGGGAACTCAAGGGAACTCCTTGCTAGGAAAAACTACTAGCAGAACAAACAAAAAACACTTGCTGATACAATGAAACTCACTTAGGAGTTCACTCTTCAAGCTTGACAACCTGGCTCTTCAATTTCCAGCTCCAAAATCGCTCCAACATGCTGTAGAATTCACCCAGCCTTGTTGTTCCATCTCCCAAGATCTTCTTCCCTCTTTTCTCTTGTTTCTCCTGTAAAAATTGAATGTCTAAAACGATGTGTTACCACCCATACAAATTTCCTCTCTTTCCCCAAGATAGTTGACTGCTCACTCTGCCCAATGTGGATCGCTTCTTCCCCATGCTTTCCAATAACTATGGGATGTGACTCTCACACCCACCCTATGATAGATGTTCAATGATTGGGCTCTCATACACTCAACTAGAAATTAGAAGCTTTCTCCAAATGATAATAAATTTTAGAAATGGGTTTGGATTAACACCCATAAATCTCTCCCCTTTGGGCCCCCTCTTAGACACTCTCAGGCATCCCCCTCACTTGTGGATTAATCAACCCCCATCGTTTTCCATTCCTAGTAGATGGAATCACATTATTGTTATTAAAAACATAAAATACATTTCACATATTACATCGCTTGTCCACAACCATATTCCTATCTACATTATGCATTAATTAAACTGAGGATTATAGTGGGGATGTTACATTCACCCTCTCCTACAATTGTGCATCGTCCTCGATGCACCACACCATGTCGAAAACATATACAAATTTACATTACAATGTTCATAAAATAAAAATAAATTTCTGCAAATTTTTACCCTCCAACAACAATCCAAACCAAATCTCTTGTTCTTTTAAACATGTTGACCCAAGGAATGCGCCCCCTTCACTGCCCTCAGTCCATCAGATTGTATAGGTGACCATGAATTTTTGTGATGTGGTTCTAGAACTCTAGTTGTCCAAAAATGGAGTCTTGTATTTTTCAACTTCTATTTTCTTCAAAATCGACAAAAAAATGCGAGTATTCCTCCCGCATAGTTTCTTCCTGCTCCCATGTTGCATCTTTAGGACCGCAGTAGGTCCATTGAACCTTAACCAACCCTATGGATTTGTTTCTGAGCACTTTGAATTTCCGATCCAGGATGCGTACTAGTTCCAACTCAAAATCCCCTTCGTTTTCCACCTGGACCATAGTCCAATCAATTATGTGGTTATGGTCAGGCACATGTTTCTTAATAATGATACACATAATACATTATGCACTATCATGGATGCAGGTAATGCTAGCATGTATGCAACTGGACCTATCTTTTCTAATATTTAGAAAGACCCACAATATCTTTCTACCAACTTCGGGAAACAATCCAATCTTATCAAGCTTATTTTTGCTTTCACTTTTAGGAAAACATGTTCTCCCACTTTAAAATCTCTAAAAATTTTGTTCTTCTCTGCATAGGTTTTTTGCATGTCTTGGACACCCTTTAAATTATGCCCTATCTTTGTCATTTGCTCTTCCATTTCTCTTAACAAATCTAGCCCAATGATGGCTCTGTTTGCTGGGTTGTCCCTACTCACTGGTGTGTTACACTTTTTGCCATACAAAGATTAAAAAAGACTCATTTTTAATGAGGCCTTATATCCATTATTATAGGAAAAATCCACTAAGTGAATGTAGTCTTCCCATTTTGATTGTTGATCCATCACATACATCCTAAGCATATCCTCAATTATTCTATTAGTTCTCTTTGTTTGTCCATATGACTCTGGATGATATGTCATACTAAGATTTAGATTTGTCCCAAAGCCTTTGACAAACCTTGCCAAAATTTGGATGTCAACTTGGAATCTCTGTCTGAAACTATTTCCTTATGCAATCTGTGTAGTCTGGAAACTTCATTCATGTAGATATTTGCAATGTTTGCTACGTAGTGTGTTGTATTTATGGGAATAAAATGTGCTACCTTAGTCAATTTGTCCACTACCACCATGACAAAATCATGTTGCTTCACTGTCCTGGGTAGATTTGTAATAAAATCTACCATGACCACCTCCCACTTCCATTCTAAAATGGGCAATGACTACAACAACCCCGTTGGATGTTTGTGCTCTGTCTTTACCTTTTGGCACTTTAGACACCAGTCTATGTAGTTAGCCACTTCTTTCTTCATCCCCGGTCAAAAATATTGGCTCCTCACAACTGTAATGGATTTATGATATCCCAAGTGTCCATCATATGGCATGTTGTGCATTTCTCTCAACACGATATTTTTCAACTCCATGGAATTTGACACATACACCTTGCTTCTGTACAAGAGGATTCCATCCTCTTTTAGTTCATAATTTTTAAATTTCTACTTTGAATTTTCTTGCTGTAAGTTTTCTTTTATTTGCAAATAAAGTTGAAATGAATTTATTGCTTCTAGAATTTTATCTTTTAAATTTGTCTTGTATACATGTTGATGGCTGAAATATGCACTTCATGGGTTCTTCTGCTAAGTGCATCAACCACCTGATTTTCCTTTCCATTAATATGTTTAATTTCAAAATCATACTCACTAAGAAACTCCAACCATCTAGTTTGTATGGCATTTAATGTTGGTTGTCCAAATAAATGTTTCAGCCAAAGTGGTTTGTTCTTAGCTCAAACCTCTTCCCCATGAGGTGATGTCTCCACATTTTTATTGCATGTACATTTGTTGCTAACTCTAGATCATGAGTAGCATAATTTATGTCATGCTCCTTTAGTTTTATAGATTGAAAACATACCACATGATCTTTTTGACCGAGGACTCCATCGAGCTCTTCTTTGCACACATCCATGCACACTACAAAGTCTTCATTTGGGTCTGCAATATTCAATATGCACGCACTTGTCAAAATATTTTTCAACTGCTGAAAAATTTCTTCACATTTTGGAGTCAACTCGAATTTCATCCCTTTCTTTTGCAATGAAGTGATTGGGATTGCAATCTTTGAAAACCCTTTTATGAATCTTCGGTAATAATTGGCAAGACCCATAAGTGGTATGACCTCTGTCAAATTTTTTGGCGCTGGCCACCCTTTAATGGCCTCTATTTTTTTGGGATCAACTGGTGTCCCATCTGCTGAAATAATATGCCCCAAGTAATGGATCTTCTTTTGATAAAAGATGCACTTACTTAGCTTGACATACAATTTATGTTTCTTTAAAACCTTTAGCATCATTCTCAAATGATCCTCATGCTCCTCTTCGGACTTAGAGTAGATGAGCATGTCATCTAAGAAAATAATTACAAACTTGTCTAGGTATTCCTTGAACATTCCATTCATTAGACACATAAAAACAGTCAGGGCATTTGATAGTCCAAATGGAACTACTGTGAATTCATAATGCCCATACCTTGTTTTGAAGATTCTATTGTTGATGTCTTCTTATTTTATCCTCACTTGATGATAACCAAATATCAAGTCAATCTTGGAAAAGATTCTCGCACCTTTCAACTCATCAAATAAATCATCAATCCTTGGTAAGGGATATTTGTTCTTTATGGTGACCTTGTTCAACTGTCTAAAATCAATACAAAACCTTAAGGTTCCATTTTTCTTCTTCACAAAAAGAAATGGGGCTCCCCAAGGTGACACACTTGGGCGTATGTACCCTTTTTTCAAAAGTTCTTCTAGCTGCATCTGCAACTCTTTTAGTTATGGTGTGCCCATTCTATAAGGTGTCTTGGACACTGGGGCAACACCTAACACTAAATCAATAGAGAAATCAATGTCTCTCTTTGGTGGCATCCCTGAGATTTCCTAAACAACATCTGCAAAATATCTCAAGGCTGGATGGTCTTCAAGACTAATCATTTTATCTCTAGTTGTCTCTTCTATATGGGTTGCAAAAATTTGACATCCTTTCCCGAAACTCTTTTTCAGTTGCATGGCTGAAATTTCTCTAACAACTACAACTCTTGGTATGCCTTGAATATTTCCTTGCTGCCCTTTCTCATCAAGACAAGTTATTTTCTTGTTGTAACAATCTAGGACAACATGGTGTTTTTCCAACCAATCCATGCCAATTAGATAGTCATAAGAACCCAAAAGTATAATGTTCACACATGCCTTTGTGTTGAGTCCATTTATGTCTATTGGGAAATCTTTAACTAGCTCATTGATCTTTCTCTTAGCCCCCATGGCTAACTGAACTAACCAAGATTTCTTATGCTTACTCATTTGCAAATGAAATCTTTCAATAATATTAGAGTTTATGTAACTATGGCTAGCTCCAGAATCAATTAAAATTGCTATGGACAGATTATTGATCTTACCTTCCACTTTAATCATGGGGGACTGATATTCTGCTTGTTTGTTGTCCAAGGCTGCATAAATCCTTGGCATGCTTCCTCCCATGTCTATCACTGTTTCAACCTCTTGAATGTTGTGAACAATTCTCATCCCTTCTCCTTTGTGAGGGTAGTCCCTATATAAGTGATTCCCCTCACATCCCCAACATTGTATAGGTTGTTGCCTTGGCATTTTCCCAAAAGAATATGTTGCCTTGTTTTCATTTTGGGCTGACTGGACTTGCTGATTTGTTTGAGAGTTACTCTTGAAAAAGGGTGGCTTAAAACCTTTCTGCCTTTTCTCCCTCTTTCCTTTCATCTTGTCATTCCAAGTCTTTTGAAAGACTAGCCTCCCTCATCTCTACCCATAGAGATGCCTTGCTCTCCTTATGGTCTCCTCCAAAGTTTTGGGGTTATCATATTGTATATTGTCACTGTAGAAGGAGGGTAACGCACTCAAAAACCTTTGGATTTTGACTTTCTCGTCCTTTATGAAGTCAACATACTTCAACAATTCAAAGAACCTCTTTTCATATTCATCCATGGACATGCTTCCCAACTTGAGTTCAAAGAACTCTTTCATATTCCTCTCATAGTAATGCTCTGATACGTATTTCTCTTGGAAATATCCTTTGAACGACTTCCATGAGACCCTCTTCTCATCAATATGCTTGGCTTGCTTAAGCTGATCCCACCACATGGCTGCCTTTCCTTGCAAGTGGTAGGTTGCAATTCTTGTTTCCATCCTAGAGGGGTAATCATACAACTGGAAATATTTCTTCATTTCCAACAACCATGTATCGATTTCTTCTCCCCTCTTATGCTCACCATTAAAATTCAGTGGCTTGATCTTCCTAAGTTCACCTTGCAAGACGTCTCCCTTAGGCCTTCTCCTTTGTCTCCTAACAGGGGACACACTTGGGATGCTACCTAGCCTTGAAATAGGATGAGATCTCCTAGTGGATTGCTCTAGGAAATTATGGCGCCTTCTTCTACTCCTTGACTACCTATCATTCCCATGCCCATCCCTTCTGCTATGGGATTTAGATGATGTCACTTTTCTAGCACTGGCTTCGAGCTTTGTGCCAGAGTCCTAATTGGCTTGCTTCTGCAACATGTTCAAACTCTGAAGTATCTCTTCTTGAGCCTTCATAATATTTTCATTATCAGCTCTATAGCTCCGCACTTCTCTATGCATGCTTCTCATAGTTACTAGCTCTTTCACGTCCCTTCATCCATTTGTTTCAGTCTCATCATTCCCCATGATAACATCCAGACCTTTGAATTCCTCTTCGTGATTGTAGGATCCTTGGGCATCTTCCATTGTTGTGGTTCTCATATATAAACAAAAATGGTTCTTTGAAACATAAAATGTGCATGCAAATAATTTTTGTTACATGAAAAATAAACACATACATAATTTGGAAAGGAAATCATAAATTTTCTGCCCCTTTAATGCCACCAATCATCTTATTTTGAGTTGACTGCAATTTTTTTTGCTCAAATAACTTTTTTGGGTTTATATATGGATTCTCCTCCTTAAGACCTTTCCATCGACGATTTATTTTCCCAATTCCGAGTTCCAAGCAAAAAGTTATGGTCTTCAAAAGATTTGACCATTTTCCCTTTAATAGCCGTGCATGCTACATGTGTCTTCTTTTTCTCCCAACACATTTTTAGATACCCAGAACTCAAATCTGGCTCCATGGCTGACTTCTACAATCCATGAGATTTCCATAGACTGCTCTTGGGCCCCAAATAACTACTGAGCTAGGAGTTATTCCCTCTAAAACAAATATAATATTAAATTTTACCCTTGACTGTTCTGGTTGTAACTCCCTCATACAAGTTATGTTTGGCGAACAAATCTAGCTTGTTGGAATGCTCTCTCTGAGCTCCATCATTTTAGAAGAATAAATTGTGTGTCCTGGAAGGACCTAAAAAATTCCTTCAAAAATGCCCTACAGGATGAAGACCTTCGAAAACTGGATTTTTCATAGAAAAATTCAGTAAATTATTGTTGTAACAGTCCTTAGATCTAGACCGTTACTCTCAAAATCAGAATCAATCCCAATTGTTGATCGTCTGGGATTTGCCAAAATGCATCTAGACCTCCACAAGCCCGTTGATCCAGGTGAATATTGGTGGCCACCCACCTATTCCAACTGGCTCATCTTGGCAGTTTTTTAGTTTGACAACTTTTTCCTAATTTTCAGGTCCTGAACTTCCAGGGCCGTTTTGAGGCCCTAAACAACGTTTTTAGGGATTTCCACAATGAGACTGTATTTTAATTTATATTTTGACGACATAATGTGTAGTCATCGGATATACTTTTCCAACGGGCTATAAGATTGTATGAAAAAGTTAGGACGCTAGGAAGTGGATGTACCAACATACCCCAACGGGGCCCACATGACTTTTGGTGTTTCATCTCCTAGGGTTACGTTTTTGGATGTCTAGGGTTTTGGCATTCATGTTTATGGTAAAAAGGATTTCAGAGCCTCATTGTACTAATCTTATGGCGAATGAGCTCAGTCGTCACTTCTCTTCTCAGAGATAATCCGCCACCATTCTAGCAAGCTTGTTTTCAGTCTGTATTTTAAAGTTTCAACATATTTCTGTATTGAATAGAAGCCAATGCTACTGTATCTCTGTTATTGTTCATTGTTTCCCTGTGTTAATAATAATAATAATCTATGTTCATTTCGTTCTCCTCATAAAATATGAATCAATGGTATGAGAGTGGTCGACTCCTTGTTGTTCTTAGTGCATGTCCCCGACGAGGTCAGGTTACAAAGCGTTGGGTCTTGAGCTTGTTTCTCTTGGGGACAATAGGTCTCGCATGCCCAAGCAACATTACATGGCGGGAGAAAATAAAGACGATGGGACAAGAGATCCTTTTAAATTGTTGCTCGAGGAAGCCCTCGCACAATAGAGGAACGAGATGATGGATAATTTTGCGCAAATCCTTTGACGACTACCAATAGGCGATGCATCTTCCTCAAGAGGAGGCGCTGCCCCCTTCAAGGTACATATCAACTTTTATGTTCCTATATTTGAAGGACAAATAGACGACGCAGATGCTATAGACAAATGGTTGAATCTGCTAGAAGGTTATTTTTCCATCCATAATTTCGAATAGAGAAAATATTACTTTTGCACTCCTCAAAGTCGTCCCCCATGTCAAAGATTGGTGGGAGACTTTCTGTGAGAAAAAGGTAACAAAGGAACCCTCATTATTTATAGTTGCACTCACCTGGGAGTCCTTCAGGGATGTTATTAAGGAGAAATACTACCGTGTTGGAAATTATGACGACTTGTATACAAAATGGACCGCACTGCGGTAGGAAAGGGACCAAGCAGTGCCAGAGTTCACAAATATCTTCCATACCTTGCGAACCAAGTTGGGTATCAAATATTTTGAGCGACATCTGGTGATCAAATACCAAGGTGGTCTGCATAGATATATCCAGGCAGAAATGGAGTTTTTTGACATCTCGTCCTTGGGTGCGACCTATCGATATGCTGTCAAAATCGAGCAGAAGCTTAAACAAAAGACACGACAGTTTGGCTCTGGGAACCCCTGATAGCAGAAGCAGGGCAATGCCAGCCCAAACTTGCAGAACAAAGGGCATAGAAAATATGGCCAACCTCGGGACAACCAGTCTAAACCACAAACAAGGAAGAACAATGGAAAGATGAAGAAAGATAACAGGAAGTGGTGCGACTTTCATAAGAGCCCCTGTCATAACACTGTTGATTGCCACTCAAAGCAATCATTGGTGACCGAGGTGTGTTGAGGAAAAGATATGAAATATTCTTACTCAAGCATTTTCAGATCTTGCTTGGATAAGGCAAGATAGACGAGAATATCACCCTATGTTTATAGCCTCAAAATTTGTTTCCTAATCCACAAGTATTAGTTACAAGGGCTTAGGCTAATTTTTAAAAAAAATAGAAGATTGTTGTAAAATTCAACATTTTTATACAGTTTTCTTAATATAACAGATGCAAAAGTAAATGCAGAGACAAAAGCAAAAATACCAAGTCACATATTAACACAGATGAGACAGAATAACAATCGCTTATTTCATTCCAAGAAATCAAAAGAATCGTTCTCTTTACAAAAATTCCTGAGGGAGTTTGGACCAAAGTCAAACTTAGATGTCCCCAATGAAAAACATACAAAAGGACTTCTCACATAAAGTAAAAAATTGAACTTTAAAATTTGGATCAGCTAGCCATAGATTGTTGCCCACTCGACTCTACACAATATCCTTTATCGGCCATGAAATTTAATTCATAAACATACAAGTCTACACAGACTATCAAAGATAGATCAACACCTCTGAAAACAAGTGTTTGAATGATGTAATTCAACTTTGAATCTTACTGTCTACAATAGGACCTTGCTGCCATAAAATAGTAATAGGATTTTAATGAGTTGAAGAATGAATGAAAACTGAACTATTTCAATAAAACTCAAGAGCAAACCTTAGTATGCTTTCTCCTTCTATTCTCCCTTTGTTCTTCCTCTTCATTTTGCCTTTAAGCATTCCAAATTAGTTGAAGTAGTTCAACTACCTCTTTTAGTTAAGTTAACTAAAACTCAACTAACTTTTAGTTTAGGGGAAGAATTAATATAATAATAATAAGGATCTTTAATAAATAATAACTAGTAGGTGGGATCCCTTGTGACTCCCTTTAGTTTCTTAACAAAAATAAACATAGCTAGTCAATCAATCAAACACATCCCTCCTTGTGGCTCCCATCATCATTCTCATAATTTGAAATTTAAATATCAATGATATTTTAAACCATATCCAAACATATAATATCCAAAATATCCAAAAATAGCATGTTGTCCAAAAACTTCAGTAGTCAACTGTTCTTAACAATCAATAATAAAATATACTCAAAAACCATAATTGCCACTTTGGGAGGCAATTTTCCCTTTGTTGTCGTTGTCTCCCTTTGAATTTCCTGAATTAGCCTCAGGCTATGTGGATCCTTTAGGCTTGATCTCACCGATGACATGAGAACAATCATCTTTCAAGTGCATGCGGGATGAAACAAATTTGGCTGAATCACTTGAGGGAGAGGAGGGGACAACAACAACTTTTCCTTTGTCATTCGTGTGGTGGGCTTTAGTTTTGAGTCTTTTGCTTGCGTGGGAGAAATGTACAGGTGAGTGTGCAAGGGAAATTTGGACATTCGGGTTAACCGGTGGAGGAACAAGTAGAGACAAATTGGGCCAGACACGATGTTGGGATATTGTTGGGTGACCAATCTCCTACCATCTGTCATTTTCAGGGACTTGAGGTTGTAATGAAAGATGAGGGGGGGCAGGGATACCAAGGACATGCTGGGGTTGGAAGGGAGGCCTTTCTGGCCTATGTTGGACCACCCCTTGCCCAATCCAGCTGAAAAATCCAGCTTGGAAGAGCTGGTTTAACTCTTGTGGATCTGCATCAAAATGTATCGAGAATCTTGGCCTTCTAGGCCCTCTATTCCAATTCCCTCTGCCCCTGTTGTTTCGGCCATGGCTTCCTCTGCTGAAGAAGCTCATCCTGTATGCAGCGTTTATTAGCAACTAGCTTCTTAAACAAACCATACATGACATCTCTTTAATATGAAACAAAGTTTGGCTCAACAATCACATTAGACCCATGCAATCCAATTCATAAAATTCATTTAATACTTGTTAATGAGCGGGGGGTGAATAAAGCTTCTGGTATATCTGAGGGGGTTGTATTGAGCGAAAAAGTGATAAAATGAAAGGGAGTAGGAACATGATTATTGCTCAACAAATCATTAAACAATCGACTGTGTTACAATAACAAAATCATATCAACTGCGATCCATCTCCGTGTTATCTTTTAATTATTGTAATACAAAGTTTCCACTTAATTTTAATTTAATTTTAAGAACAAGGCATGCAAAGTGAATCTGGGATTGTGAGGGGATTCGTAATGAGCGATAAAGTGAGGAAATGACAGGGAATTTAATGGATACTGTTCATAAAACAAATTAAACAATCAATAATTATAACTCTGTATTAAAATCAATCCAAAAATTGCCAACATTCATTGTTTCTCAACTGTATACCAAATTGTTTGTTGTTCCAATAATTAAACTTCCCATAATTCCTTTAATTCATAACAGTCTGTGCAATCATAACTTAAAAAAAAACCTTTCCATTCAACATTCCTATTGAATAAAACATTGATCGCTCCTTTTTTTTTAAATAATAAAAAAATGCACAACAATATGCTCGACATCTATCCCTCATAATCCATAATGCACCATGATAATAATCAACATCCACTATTTACCAATCAACAATTGGGCCCAATTAAAATATACACAGGTCTCTTTTCAAACGTGAACAAACTTCAAAATATGCCCGATTATACACAGTCTTCATCATATCAATCACAAAATCTTGAAATGAAACAACAATTAACCAAAACATAAACCCCAAGCCTTATCTCAGTGGGTATAAATTTCTTTTAAAACCATTTGTAATCTGAGCGATGATTCCAATATAATATATGAAGCGAACATAACCAAACTACACACAAGCATCATTTTTAAACTTGGTAGAACCCTGATCGGGCTTAGCAAAAACCACACTGGTGTTTCCATTTGCAATCAAGACCACACTGGTAAAAACATAGTGAGCGAAACCATAACGAATAGGAAGACAACCCTCGAATGTGTGCAAGTGCCTGTTTCATTCTTATGCCAACAATATTACTATGCAAGGACGAGACAAAGACTCAACGAGATAGCATGTGTTTTAAAGACCTCCATAACCATTCAATGATACTCAATACTTGACAACCCCAGAAGGTGCCTGAGGTGAGAAAAAGACAATGGAGTCTAAATCAAGCTCTATCAAAACAAATGCAGGGAAGCAACAAGAGTTTGTTCATCTTTTAAACAACAACACATAGAGCTGATGGTCTTTCGAGACTTATATCAACCACAGACAAAAATACCTTTCAAAAAAGACACAACAACGAGCCACATAGTCTTACTTATTACTCCAAGTCTTGGACAAAACCAATGATCGATACCTGTGGAGAGAAAAGACAGGCAGAGTAACATAACCTAGTGCACATGGTGCATTTAACACTTGCAGAGGAGAGGCGAGGGTTAATTTTACAATGGTGGTTATAAAAAAAACACAGAGATATAACATCCCTTTCCAATACTTACGAGCTAGACAACTTGACAACAACACCAGTGAGGACACACTCATCCTTTTGACAGAATGTTCAGATACAACTTGTATCAATCCACAACCATACGAGCATGTATTAACGTTAGGGCCAACCAAGACTGTATCTTGGGATATTTCAGTGGAAAGACAGTAAGAACGGGCCAACGATTGCGAGTCGGGGTTTGAAGAAAGAACACATCAATTGTTGGCAATTCCTCTACGACCGGGTAAGGGTTACCACCATGACTATGAGGGAGCGAGTTGACTGACAGTAATACACAGAACAAAACCTCCATCATCAATGTAGAGCCATATTGTACCACCATTCACTTATTATTCCACAGAGACCCATCATGATACTAAAATAACCGAGCAAACAACCAATGCACAACTTAAAATACCCATTCCTTTGCTTGCAGTCCTAAACATTTTACTGTCATCACAAAGAGCTATAACACACATCTACACAGTCGAAATTCTCAAGAACACACAAAATCCGAACAACATTGAGCCATCATTTGTTCATACAACATAGAATACCTCATGGATGGAGAGAAAAAGAATCATACCTGTGTAAAACGATTAAATGGTGAGTTGGCCGAGCCTTCCTTCTTCCAAGAGCTTGAAAATGTGGAGCTTCACAACCATCAAAGCAAAAAATGTAACAATGGAATAATGCTAGGGTGACGGGCGATAGGGCAAGTATTGAGTGACGTGCAGTAAATGCACATCGCTTCCATCACCTGACCCATTCAATTCAAAGTACGAGACAACCCCATAAGCATCACATTCACCAACAATTAAACCATATAACCAATGCCCATTCAATGCCAAACCATCGTGAAATCTACGACGATATCCATTGCATAGTGCGCCACCAAATATAACTTTCATGTTAACCCTTGCCATAACTCCATGCCATAATACATATTAAAATGCTATATGCACCTCCATTCCAATATAATGAAATTCACATAGTCCACTAACCAACAATAGCATAATAGTTAGGACTAACACTAATATCCCTTAACTTTTCCATTCGAACTTGCATATAGTCCTTTATCATAGCTCAAACATATAACTTCTTTCCCTTTGTTACACTTTAGGATATTTTCAAAGGTTTTTTTTCCTTTGTTTTGATCATGCTACCATTAAAATATCTCTTGCATATATGTGGCTAGGTAATCGATCATAAGGACTAGTGACAAGGTCAAATCATAGCAACTGTAAATAACATGCTCCTCATAACCATAAAACTGTTTTATATCGCAAAAAGCATTCCACAAAAATGCATTACCCACCTATTATCATGTCAAATGAAACCAAGACTCCATCGTAAAAAATGTAGGACTGTGTAGGCAACATAAAAAACAACAGCAAAACATGTATAATCTATCTATCATTGCGCCTCTAATCTACAAGGGGGTCCCACCTACTAGTATTATATTATTAGCATAGTTAAATAATAGGGCTTTTAGCAATTCTTTGCGGGCGAAATTCGTTGTTACGATTTTAATCGTCAACAAGGTGAAAGCCTTTGAATCAAATGTAGGTTTTGAATATGAGTCCGAGCTAGAAAAAGGGAGATAGATCATTGATGTGTAAACCAGTGCCACCGTTTCTACCACCAAGATCCAGCCCGGTGAACCTGATGAGCCAAAGGAAGGTGAGCGCCTCTTTCATTCACAAATGTGGGTGAAAGGCACCCCGCTGCACTTCATCATTGATAGCGGTAGCCATAAGAACCTCATCTTAGTGGAGGTGGTCAAACGACTGGCCCTGCCAACAAAGCCACACCTGCAACCCTACACCATCAAATGGCTCCTTCAAGGAAGCGATCTTTGCATCAACCAACAGTGCCACCTGTCCTACAACATCAAGCCCTTCAAATATGTGGTATCGTGTGATGTTGCACCCATTGAAGTTTGTGATGTTCTTTTGGGACAATGTTATTTATGGAAAAACGATGTTGTATATGAGTCTAGGCCTTGTAGTGTTATTATTATTTTGGATAGGAAATTGTACAGGATACCCGAGTTAGTCTCACTTAGTGCCATTTCCTTGATCTCTGCCAAGCAATGCTAGAAGGTCATCTCTCAGATCGAGAAGTTTGTCTTCTTCGTGATTCACTCTAAGAGTGAGCGAATGATTGCAACCACATCCATGGCCTCCAAGACCAACCTCTCCACATAGTAGAAGCAAGTGGATAAGGTCGTGGAAGAATACAAAGACATATTCTCCTCACCTACTGGGGTACCTCTGCACTGTCAGGTCAAGCATTCCATCGATCTGACCCCTGGTGCACCACTACCCAATGGGCTAGTCTATCACCGCTCTCTATTATAAAATGAGGAGATCAAGCATCAGATCCAACCACTGATCCAAAAGGGGCACATCCGACCCAACTCATCACCTTGTGGAAGCCCATTTGTGCTTGTGTAGAAGAAAGACAAGACCCGACGACTTTGATTGATTACCGAGCCCTAAATAAAATCACAGTCAGGATCTGGTACCTAATTTCCCGAGTCGACGATCTCCTTGATTAGCTCAAGGGGGGAAAATACTTCAGTAGATTGATCTAAAGTCTGGCTACCATCAGGTCCTAGTAGAGAAGACAATATGGAAGACTACCTTCAAGTCAAAAGAAGGTCTATTTGAATCGTTGGTCATGCCCTTTGGTTTGACAAATACCCCATCAACTTTCATGAGGACAATGGGTGATATTGCGTGACCTTTCACCAATTATTTTGCAGTGGTGTATCTAGATGACATCCTCGTCTACAACAAGACTTGGGTGGAACACTTGCATCATATTCAACAGGTTTTGCACACTCTCTGACAACACAAGCTATATGCCAACTTGAAAAAATGCTCCTTCGACATGCACATGGTCCATTACCTAGGATAGATTATTGATGAGCATGGTGTGCATGTGGATAAAACCAAAATCCAAGTCATCTGCGACTGGCCAGCCCCAACCACATTCATCGATCTTTAGAGATTCTTAGGCCTTGCAAATTTCTATTGCAGGTTCATGTTGGGATTCTCCCATATTGCATGGGCACTCAACCAAGTAACCAGAGGTGGTGGTAAGGAAAATTTTGTGTGGGCTCTATCCCAACAGTAAGCATTCAATTATTTGAAGTAGCGTTTGTGCTCAGACCCAATGCTTTCATTACTTGACCTGCAACAACCCTTTGAGACTGAGACATATGCTTTATACTATGTTGTGGGTGCAGTTCTCACTCAACATGTCCACCCCATGACCTATCATAGTGAGACACTATCAAATGTCGTTCGTAAGTACCCTACTTATGACAAAGAAATGTACTCCATTGTGAAATCCTACCGCCAGTGGAGGCATTACATTCTTGGAAAGGACACATTCATCCACACTGATCATAAGTCATTGCAGTTCATGCAGACACAAGGTAAATTGCAGAATGACCTCCATCAGAAGTGGTCCACATACTTGTAGTAGTTCCACCTCAACATCAAGTATAGGATAGAAAATACCAACCATGTCGTTGATTGCCTTAGTCGACCTTCAGTCATGGCACTCACCATGGTGCTATAATCTTGCGGCCACGAGACCTCTAGATGCCCCCAACTCTATGAGAAAGATCCTAACTTCGCCACCACCTACTAGATGTTGGGCTCAAACATATTTGTCCCTAATTTCCATCTTCAGGACGAGCTACTATGCCATCTGGGCCATCTTTGTGTTCCATCAAGCGAACCTGATTTGGGAAGCCCACTACAGTTGGGTGGCAGGAAACTTTGGCGTAGAAAATATAGTGGCAGTGCTGCAACAACATTTCTACTAGCCGAAAGCTCGACAGGATGTCAATAAGTATATTAGGTCCTACATTGCTTGTGCTATTTCCAAACCGGCCGCTAAGAAACAAGGCCTGTATACCCCTTTTCCTACTCCTGGCAGGCTTTGGGAATCCATCTCAATGGAATACATGTCGGGCCTTTCATCCAACAAGTGAGTAAATGACTATGTTTTTGTGGTTGTTGATCGCTTTTCCAAGATGGCGATTTTGGCCACCTGTAAGAAGCACGTCACAATGGAGGCCACTGCCAAGATCTTCTTTGAACGAGTGTGGGTATATTTTGGGATACCACAAACCATTATCTCAGATCGGGACAACCAGTTCATCAATACATTCTGGTCGAGCCTCTGGTTACTGCCGGACACCAAGCTCACCAAATCCACTGCCTTTCACCCTCAAACGGATGGCCAAACTGAGGTCATCAACCAAATGATCATGCATATCCTGTGCATGTACAATTCCAAGCACCCCCACACATGGGATGAGAGTTTTCCCTATGTTCAACACAACTACAACAGAGCCATACATAGCTCAATCGTTCATATCCCCTTTCAGGTGGGGTTGAGATTTCAACCATTGGGTCCCATGGATGTTGCACTACCCCTTGCGGCCACTTAGGAAAACTCATCCCATGCTCAAACTGAAGCTAACAAAGCCACCCGGTTCAATGAGCGGATCAAACACATCCACCAATAGGTTCAAGATATTTTACATAACTCCAATGCCAAGTACAAGTAACGCCATGATCAACACCGAGTTCCACAGAAGTTTCACGTGGGACAGAAAGTTTGGTTCCACTTGTAGAAATAATGCCTTATAGAGCCCCATCGAAAGCTTCGTCCACTTCACTATGGACCTTACACCATCACCAAGGCTATGGGAGACAATGATTTTGAGCTCAACATTACCCCCTTCCTTGGCTTGCACCGAATGTTCAATGTAGATCTCCTTCGACCATTTTTTCCACCATTATTGGACACCTCAGAGATAGCTGAACAATTGACACCAACAGAGTTCAACCCCGACTACACGGAATATGCATCCACTGATCATATCTTGGAAACATAGGTCAAGGGCACTCGCTAGCAGAGGATATAGCTTTATCGGGTTGTCAAACCAGGGCAGCTCCTGCACCAATGAAAGTGGCTCACCCGGGGCCAAATTCAACATAAATTTCCTCATCTGATGGGGGAACTCAACACAATGGAGACCATTGCTTCCTAATGGAAGAATATTGATCCAGGTGGATATCGGTGGCCACCCACCTATTCCAACTAGCTTATCTTGACATTTTTTCAATTTGGTAGTTTTTTCCTAATTTTCGGGTCCTGAACTTTCGAGGCTGTTTTGAGGCCCTAAACAATGTTTTTAGGGATCACCACATTCAACCTATCATTAAAGTCATAGTTTGATGACATAATGTGAGGATTTTGATGACATGATGTGTGGAGTTGATGACATAATGTTTTTAGGGATCACCACATTCAACCTATCATAATGAGTCTGGTTGAACACTCTGAAAGAAGAAATTGCCAAGCTGGAATAAGTTCTCAGGTTGAAATGAGTACGTTTAAGAAAATTATGGACATATGGCATGCAACGAAAAAGCCTCAGATATGTCAGACTCGTTTATAATGCTCCCTGTAAAGTAGGAGAATAGTTGTTATGCATTACTCCTTTTTTGTAACCGATCTCTATGGTTAGACTGAGGGGAAGTTGATTCATTTTGAGTCTCGCATGTAAATTTTCTATATATATCATTCCAAGGATAAAGAAGAGGGGGCCTGCCCTCGTTGCAGGTAGACTTTATAAAATGATGGGACTGAATTGAATACATATGCATAATCATTTTGAACTATTTATGAAAAGTTTCTAATGGCTATGATATGAGTTTTGTCTTCCTTCATTGTTTGTATTTCCTGTGCTCTTTTATTCCATTTGCATATTCTTTTGTTTGAATTGGATAGTTAAAAGCCCAGAATTCATCTCTTGATGCTCTCGGCTGAAACAATTTAAACTGTGTGTATTTCTTCCTAACTAATTCAGAATTCATTTTATTAATGCTCAGATGCAATTATTTGTTATCTCTTTCCTCTTACACTCTGCTTAATATTATTTACAACTCAGATTCATTGCCTCATTTAGCCTTTATCCTCTGGAGAGTTCCACAGGCCAGTCAATGTTTTCATTCAATTTCAGAATTTTGACTCCATAGCCCTAAGTGTCCCTCCCCTTCCTAGCCAAAATTTATAAAACCCCCCAAAACAAACCAAATCTAGCCACGGATTATCAAAGAAATATCAAGTGACATGAGAGATCCCTCTTTGAGTTGAGCAGGATAGTGCCTCAGCTCTAAAGCTGGTTGAAACGGTTACCTTTGTTGTTTGTCTATTCAGCCGGACAAAATTTACAGAGTGCTAACATTATGGTGTCGTTGCCGGGGACGAAATTGAAAAATCTTCCCTAGGAAAGTACGACATGGTTGAGTTCTAAGGTCTGAGAGTAGCAGACACTTGGGCACATATTGGCTGTATTCCTACTTTGGCAACTCCACACATCAGAAAATCAGTTTGAAGGTGATTCCACTGGTAGAAGAATCTAGAAATTCAAATCTTCAATGGCGACTCCACTCTCGATGCATAATCCATCTTCCAAAACATTATTGGCGACTGCACTCAAGCTTCAAATGTAATTTAGAGACTCCATTGGAAGTTGAGATCCCTTGACAGAGGTATGAAAAGACATTATGGAAGAAAACAAGTACTTAAATTTGGATTTTTTCCAAGGCATTTTATTGTTTGTTATAAGTTGCCTCTGGTCCTTCCTTGAACATGTCAAACCAAATTTTCTTTACCTGCTGCATTCTAATGATGATCGTGAAAATCTTGCAATTGTATATCCTCCTCTTAAAGTTGTACATGCATATCCTCACTGTAACACTGATTTTGATAAAAAAAATTCATCTGGGCCATGTGATGACCATAACCAAGTTGATGAGCCTCATGAAACCATGGTTGATATTTCATCTCCTACACTTGATCCAACACCCTCCAAGACTCAACATAGATACAAACCCTTAAAGTTACCCCACATCCTTCATGATTTTCCTCCAAAACACTATGAGTACCTACCTATGTTTGATGAGGAACCTGATACCATCTCAGCTGAAAAACACATCCAAGGGTTTGAGCATTTTATAGATTTGTTTGAGATTGACCATGATGATGTTTGTATGAGGGCCTTCTCTCAATCCTTGAAAGGAGATACCAAAGATTGGTTTAAACATTTGTAGCCAGAGATAATTAACTCATGGGAGGAATTGAAATATGTCTTCTTAAAGTTTTGGGGCAGGGAGAAATCTTTGGATCTACAACTTATAGGGTTCTATGCTTTAAAAACGTAGAGCAATGAAACTATTTCTATATTCAGTAGAAGGTTTTCCAGTATCTATTAAAATTTGTCTAAAGAAATTCAACCCACTGAAGCTGCTGCCATGCTCCATTATGCAACTACTCTTCATCCATATTTGTCTTTCCTCTTGATGGAAAGAAGACCTAAGTCCTTACAACAAATGTTTAATGATGCTCAAGACATTCAACACAACATCCAAGCATGTAAACAGATCCAAAATGAGGGACTGGATATTCAAGAATATGAAAGTGAATATGAACAAGAAAGGGTTGATTGGAATCTTGAACATCGATTCAATAATATCATAGCTTCTCTTGAAGTCTTCAATGCTCATAATTTTTCAAAAAATTATATTCCACTTATTGAAATAATAGGTGTTGATTTAGCTTATGATCCCTCCCACGATAAGTTGGGGGCTCATTGTTTTATGTATTCATTTGTAGACAGTCAAGAAGATGAGTTTGCAAGTCAGTTTGTTGAAGAACATATTGATGTTCCAAGTTGGTTCTTGTCATATGACATTGCATATGTTTCTGATTTTCCTATATATGATGAATATGATGTTGACTCCCTAGAACAACCAACTACATGTTCTCTATAAAAAAATATTCCTTTTCAACAATGTAATGAGAGCAATTGGCATACATATCACAGTTACAAAGAAGAAAGTATTGAATCAACTAAAGGGAATTCTTTACCTTTATGCTTTTCTTCATTCAAATTGTTGAAAGAAAATCCTAAAATCATCATCGAAGCAAAGGAATGTGTGTTAATTCCAAATCACACTAATTCACTGGAGCAAATTGACAAGATACTTCAACAATCTCCTCATATGTCTGATGACCCTGTTACTTGTTATGTAGAAGATCTTGTCAGTTCAAAATTGCAACCATGGGTCGAAGATAAATCTGAAAATGAGTGTGTTCGGCAATCCAAAGGAATTGACAACAGTGAAGAAAATGAAGGAGGTTTTGAATCAGGTAAAAGAACCTTGCCATTATGTTTCGCTTCTTTAAATTTGCTGAAGCAAAATGTTTATAATGTTTCAGATCAGAAAGCCTCCAAGCATAATGTTGAATATGAAGAAAGCAATGGACTTACAAATGAAAACTATCTTCCTTTATGTTTTTCTTCCTTTGAATGGTTGAAAGCAAATCATGATATAACATAAGAAATAGGGAAGTCTGATTGCATTCACAGTGGCACTGTTTTACATGAGAGAATTGTTATCAGTAGGGAAGACCAACAACATTCACATGCATTGAATGATCATGTAGTTGATTACTTGAAAGGATAGTCCAATTCAGAGTTGCAACATGTGCTTAACCACCAAATTAAAAAAGAAGAAGAAGTCGATCAAGAAATTGTTGTTAAAGGTTATTTTCCTTCTCCTAAAAATAACATAGATATTCAACAATATTTCCAGCAAGACAAAGTGTTTCAAAGTTGTCTTTCTTCCCCTGAAAATGATGTGGTGGTCCAATTTCTAAGTGGCCTAGACATGGATGAGGATTATGAAACTGCAGCTATGGAGACTCCAAGCAACAAAAAAACAAATAACATAGAGTTTCAAGAAAGCAACAAAACAACATCTACCATTTCTCATTTAGAAATACAGAATGATAATGAAAAGAATGATGCACATGATATGGCTGTCATATTTGAAGATGTTCAAGAATGTATGAATGTTTTAGTTGATATGTATAGAAGAGTAGACACACCTGTTGCTGTCATTCCATCCGAAAATATTCCCAAGATTGAATAAATGAAGCAAGAGTAGAAAACACTTGTGAAGGAAGCATGTTTTTCTGTCTTAGCTCCTAAAAATGAAACATTCTTTGATATGTTTCATGATTCCATGGCACGTTATATGGAATTTTTTTATAATCAAGATCTACAAAGGATAGTAGGTTGCAAGCTTAAGGATAAAGGGAGGGACAAATTGGTGTCTGTATTAAATATGGGTCACTTTACACCAGACAATGTTCTTCAACCATGGCTGTCTCATGTTTCAAGAAACTATTACTTCCAGACTTCTTAGCAAACCTGTCAGTTTCTCAATGGCAATCAACATGTTTAATCACATGAAAAAAAGAATGCGGTGGAAAGGGTGAAACAAGATAGTTGTTTTGTGCATTTTTAGAAGACCCATTTGCAGCTTTGTTGGAGGCAGTAAACAATCCAAATATTTTTGATTTCTTGAGATTTGGATTTATGGGTGAATTTTTAAGGGGATTATTAGCAAAAAAGCTTTGGGACAAACAAGTACAAAGAAAACACACAGTGGATAAATTGTTGACATGGATGCATTTGCATTATGACTTCGCTTGATTTTGCAGTTCGTTTTAGCAGTTAGGGTAGGTAGGAGTGTGCGAATAAGCTTGTTGGTCAAACATTCTTTTTTAATTTCTAGTAGTATGTAAAGTTAGATTCTAGCGGTATTTTTTGTTCAACATCCAATTGAGAGTATTGTGCAAAGTTCGATTTTAAAATTGACGCTCAGTCTCCAAGACGTAATAGGGTACACACACATGTCTTGAAAGCATCCCAATGAAGAAGGCATCAAGTCTATAATTCTTTGCTACCTCACAGGGAGGATAGCATCCCCAATAGCAGCCTATGTTATCACCATAACAATTATACATGAAATACGAGTTTCAGATTTAGCGGGGGACTAAAGCAGTGTAGAGACATGGCGCGATTTGGAGGATGAGGTCACATATGGCGGCATGTGGACAAATATAGCGGAGGAGTGAAAGGAAGGACCCGACAGACTGTAGATTTCGAAGCAGCCCAGATCAATGGCTTAGACCCATATTGGGCGGCGAAATAGCACGAAGTTTAATTATGTGAAGGCGGGCCAGGGAAAACTACCATGGTTTCATTCGTGGACGTGTGGCACCCTCAGAAGCACATCGTGGCGAAAAGAGATCTACCTAAAACCACTTTCTCCAACCCCCGATGTCACGTGTAGAAAAATCATTCGATATGTGCCATTCCCACAGATTGCGTACGAAAAGGGTAGAGTTAATGATTTATTTAGTCACATCAGTACCGTTGCTCAAGTACTTTACATCGTGCAGCGTCGGGTAAGTGCCGCCAGAAGGACGATTCGGAGGCTAATCATTTTGAGGCTGACAACCGAGTGTGATAGGCTGTAATTCGGACAATTACTGTCATCAACAGTCTATGATTAAACACTCAATGACAATTTTCCTCAAAAGTGTAGATAAATTTATCCTATTTGAGCAATTGACATTTCATTCTGAACGAAGTATTTAACAATATCAGGAAGACGAAAATCATGTTTTCTACAAAACTAGGAGACATGGACCAAGCCGATCAAACAACATCCAGTGAAACGGGATTTTAAACTAACATGGTGAATTCATCAATGAGTAAGAAAGAGAGGTTGATTGCACATATATTAGAAAAAAAATTCCATACTGATCCTGCGACATAGCCAGAATCAGAGGTCAGACTAAATACTATAATGAGGGATTTAATCATCAACGAACATGTGGACAGGCGCTATAAACGGGCAGTAAAAAGGAAGCAGAGCAAGCAGCAGAAGACATAAGTCAGAGCTGAGCTGGTCGAAATCATTAGGGAAAGTCAACTAGTTTGGTTGAACACTCTGAAAGAAGAAATTGCCAAGCTAGAATAAGTTCTCATGTTGAAATGAGTACGTTTCAGAAAGTTATGGACATATGGCATGCAATGAAAAAGCCTCAGATATGTTAGACCCATTTATAATGTTCCATGTAAAGTAGGAGAATATCTGTTATGCGTTACTCCTTTTTTGTAACCGTTCTGTATGGTTAGACTGTGGGGAAGCTGAGTTGTTTTGAATCCTGCATGTAAATTTTCTATATTTATCATTCCAAGGATAAAGAAGAGGAAAAGAAGAGGGGGCCTGCCCTCGTTGCAGGTGGACTTTATAAAATCATGGGACTGAATTGAATACATATGCAGAAGCATTTTGAACTGTTTATGAAAAGATTCTAATGGCTATGATATGAGTTTTGTCTTCCTTCATTGTTTGTATTTCCTGTGTTCTTTTATTCCATTTGCATATTCTTCTATTAGAATTGGATAGTTAAAAGCCCATAATTCATATCTTGATGCTCTCGGCTGAAACAATTGAAACTGTGTGTATTTCTTCCTAACTAATTTAGAATTCATTTTATTAATGCTCTGATGCAGTTATTTGTTATCTCTTTCCTCTTACACTCTGCTTAATATTATTTATAACTCAGATTCATTACCTCATTTAGCCTTTATCCCCTGGAGAGTTATACAGGCTAGTCAATGTTTTCATTCAATTTCAGAATTTTGACTCCATAGCCCTGAGTGTCCCTCCCCTTCCTAGCCAACAAATTTATAAAAACCCCCAAAACAAGCCAAATCTAGTCACTGATTATCAAAGAAATATCAAGTGACACGAGAGAGCCCTCTCTGAGTTGAGTAGGCTAGTGCCTCAGCTCTAAAGCTAGTTGAAATAGTTACCTCTGTCGTTTGTCTATTCAACCGAACAAAATTTACAGAGTGCTAACACATTTGATAGATCAGTCGGTCAAACATCGTGCCGATCAATGACCACGATCATCTCCCCCCCAAAAAACTATGCACTAGTTTTCTCAGTCGGATTGACTTCCTCGGAAAGCTAAATTACCTTTCCCTGAGCATTTCGAACAGGTCTTTCTGATTCTACAATTCCGATAAATCCAAAGACTACGATAAATTTCAATCAACGACCATCATCATTTCAGGTTTATGCCAGAGGACTCCCTTCTTCAGACTCGACCTTATGCCTAAATTCAGACCTTCATAAACCATCCTTCCGAGAAGTCTACGACTGAGAACGGATCCGACTAATCCGACGACTCTTGTTATTTCAAGATTTTGTAATTAGGATCCTCCCTTTGGACTCAACCCCACGCTCGACTCCAAAGTATTTCTGAAACCTTCTTCCTGAACGAACCCTCTGCAATTGAATCTCGACCGTTGATTTTCCAGGTTGAATTAATCTCGGCCATCGATTTCTAAACTTCACGACCGTCATGTAACTTACATGATTTCGACCCTTTAGGCCAAAATCGACTCTGAAACCTACAAATCGATGTCATGAATTACCTTCTTCGACTAATCTAAATCACTGACACTAAAAAATCTACTCATAACTATGGGGCTTCACTTCTGTTCACCATTTCCCCTCCAAATCCATCACAAGATGAAATATGCAACCATGAATATGTTAGATTTTCTTTATTTACAGAGCATTAGAGTTATGAGTGTTCTTTTACTTCATTACGATTAACATATTGATCATGTACTAAGCAGTAGCAACATAAACAAGAGACAAAAAGAACACAAGAGATTTATCTTGGGAAAACCCCAAATGGGGGAAAACCCAACAACCTTTCTTAGATAGATTCCATTCACAAAGTCCTACCATTCACTATCTCTCAAGAGCCACAGAAAATATATAAACCCTAGCACTAGGCTAGTGCACCTCTTGTGCTCACAGTTGCATCAACAACACACTACACAAATATCACACCTCCTTAGAGACATAGCACACAATATAAAGTAGCCCCCCAAAATAACCAAAGTCTCGAGCTCTGCATCTCCTCTTCCTCCTCAGACTTTCACACATTTTCGTCAGTGAGAGAGTGTGTTGTGTGTGTGTCCAAATGAGCTAGACATCCTCCTTATTTATAGTCTTCAAGTCAACTACCTGGGCTGACTTCTTCTATGGGAATCTTAATTTTACTTTATTCTTTTCTGTATGGGTGGACTTATCTTCTGGGTATTCTTATTGATGTTTAATGGTCTTCCTAGACTTCCAGAATATTCTCTTCATCTAAGAAAGGTCTTCTAGAGAAAATTTCTTACCGCAGATACCAAAACATCAACACTGCCTCTTAGCTAGGGAGGTATCTTTCACGATGTTTTCATCTAGTAGTCCACTGACTACTCTGCAATTAGTTGGTAGCACACAACTACCACAATGACATTGATAGATAGAATCATCTATCATAGTCTGTGCAATCGAGTAGCACACAACTACTCCCAATGTGAACTAGTAGTCTCCATGGAAATTGGCTACAATGCCATCTAGAACACGACTGTGCCGATCCATAGTAATACATAACTACTATCCAGTGGTACACAACCACTCCAAGTAACACACAACTACTATTCAAATACACAATGTCTCTCTCCCACAATCAACTGATAGCTACATAAGCTACCACCATGCAATCCAACAATCCCTATGATTATGCAACAATCAACTAGCAACACACAACTACTACCATGCCATCAAGCATAATCATAGTCTACAAACCTCATGACTATGCAACAATCAACTAGTAGCACATAACTACTATAATGCCATCAACCATAGTCATGGCCTCTATAACTATGCAAAATTAGCTAGTAGCACACAACTACTACAATTCCATCAACCATAGTCATAGTCTCTACAACTATGCAACAATCAACTAGTAGCACATAGCTACTACAATGCCATAAACCATAGTCATAGTCTCTACAACTATGCAACAATCATCTAGTAGCACAGATCTACTACAATGCCATCAACGATAGTCGTAGTCGATGTCTCTATAACTATGTAACAATCAACTAGTAGCACACAACTACTACAATGCCATCAACCATAGTTACAGTCTCATCCAATAGCACAAAGCTACTCCCATAGTCCTCATGACTATGCGTGTGATGTTTCTTCTCTCATCAGGTTCGACAGTGCATTACCCCCTCACTCACCTCATATGACTGATCTAGGGAACCCTTGGCTAGAGGGGTTAGATGGCTTGAGAAGAAACAACGCACCTCCCTCTCAATGAGGGTGGACATTCTGCATCATGCCAAGATTGTCTCTGAAGTACTCATACTCACTCTAGATAGAGGCTTGGTGAGAATGTCCACTATCTACCCATCCGTGGATATGTACTTGAGCTATATAGCTCCTCTCTACACCATGTCTAAGATGTAATGATATTTGATCTCTATGTACTTTTACTTGTCATGAAAGACATGGTTCTCTGAAAGCCTCACACAACTTTGATTGTCACAATGTATCAAATTTGGCTCCAATTCTACATCAAATATCTCCGCAAGCAACTTTCGAAGCCACACTAGCTGTGATATACTCTACCTCTACTGTACTGAGTGCCACTGATGTCTGCTTCCTACTCAACCATGAGATCATACCTGATCCCAGACTGAATCAACATCTGAAAGTGCTATTTTGATCCATTGCACTCCCTACCTAGTCAATGTTTGTATATCCCTGACACTTCACATCTCCATCTGAGACATAACTCAACTCATATCCAATCGTACCACGTAGGTATCTTAACATATGTTTTGTTTCCATCCAATGTGCATGTCCAGGTTCAACCCTGTACTGACTCAAGACATTCATTGCAAAACATATGTCTAACCTGATGTTAGCCATGTACATCAAGGATCCAATCAATTGTCTGTACATCATGGGATCCACCAAATCTGAAGATGAATCACTTAGAAGGTTCAATATTGTCATGGGTGTGGCCATGGACTTGCAGTCCATCATCCCAAAAATATGCAGGATCTCAACAATATATTTTCCTTTGCTAAGGAAAATCTCATCAGATCTCTGCCACACCTCCAATTCCAAGAAGTGATGCATCAGATCTAGATCCTTCATCTCGAACTCTGAAGTGAGCTCCCTCTTGCACCCAACTATGAGCTTCTCATATCCTATCAGAAACAGGTCATCCACATATAGAACTAAGATCAACGGACAACCATTCTCAACCTTATAGTAAAGGTTGGGATCCACATCACTCTTGGTAAATCCCAATCTCATCAGGTAGCTATCTATCCTGGCATACCATGCCCTGGGTGCTTGCTTCAATCCATACAAGGCCTTCTTCAATATGCAAACATGGGACTCTTTCCCAAGGATCACAAAACCTTGTGGTTGTTCTATGTACACTTCTTCCTCTATTACACCATTCAAGAAGGCAGTCTTGACATCCATATGGTGTATTTTCCATCCCATTGCGGAAGCAATCACAATAATCGATCTGATGGAAGTGTACTTTGCTATAGGAGAAAATGTCTCATCATAGTCTTCTCCCTCTTTCTGGGAGAATCATTTAGCCACAAATCTTGCCTTGTACTTCTCTATACTGTCGTCTGCAACATGCTTGATCTTGTAGATCCATTTGGAAGTCACTACTGACTTCCCTTTTGGTCTCAAAACCACCTTCCATACATCATTCTTCATGATGGAATGATACTCCTCCATCATGACATCCTTCCATTCCTTCTTCTCAGCAGCTTCTTCAAAGGTGGAAGGTTCTGAATCAATGATGCTACTCATCAGTGTCACATAGCTGGAAAAATTATGTGGTCTCTTGCTCTCTCTAAAAGCGCCTTTGGGAGCTGCATGTCCTTTAGCTTCCTGTAAGGTGTTCTAGAGCCAAGCTGGTATCTTCATGTTGACTGTAGCTTCTCTAGGTGGATCTACATGTCTCTCTAATTATACCATCTCATTCTGAACTTCTGGAATGGGTTCCTATGGTGTAGATTCTTCCATGACTGCTTCCCTTGGAGCCTCCTTCTCCTCTCAGTCCTCATCCATGTGAGACTCCCTTGATCTTCTGAAGGCTTCATCTTCATCAAATGTTGCATCACCGATGATCTCAATCTGTCTCTTCCCGGGAATGTATATTCTGTAAACCTTCAAAGTCTCACTGTATCCAATGAATGTGTCGTTCTTTCCTGAAGTTTATAGCTTCGTTCTCTTCTCCTTTGGAACATGTATAAATACTGGACAAACAAAAATCCTCAAGTGACTAATTTCTAGTTTCTTTCCAGTGAACACCTCTCAGGGTGTCTTGTTCCCCAATATCTTGCGAGGACTGCTATTTTGGACATACACAACTGTATTGGATGCTTCTACCCATAAGTGCATGGGTAGGCCCTAGTCATGGATCATCGATTTTGTTGCTTCTAAAATGGATATGTTCTTTCTTTCTGCAACCCCATTCTGCTGGGGGTTGTAGGGAGTTGTTGGCTCCCTCTTAATCCCTACTTTTCTGCAAAAGTATTTAAACTCCTTTGAGGTGTACTCACCTCCATTTTCAAATCTCAAGACTTTAATCTTCTTTTCGAAGAGATTTTGAACTAAAACCTTGAATTCCTAAAACTTGTTGAAGAC